>MU396844.1:43019-57840 GCA_022578855.1 Nemania serpens | reverse complement strand
ATATTTTTATAGCTTATAAAGCTTTATTATATAATTTTTATATTTATAATAATATATATATATATATAATTTAGTATAAATTTAATAAAAAATTACTTATTTATTATTTTTAAACTAGTATTACTTTATTTATATTATTTTACTTATATTATTTTATATATATTATTTTTGTTTTATATAGTATAAAATAGTTTAGCTAACCTTTATAGCATAAATAGCTTAAATTTGCAAGTAATAGTAGCTTATATTTGCTAGCTATTTAATCTTGCGTAAATACCTTGTAATACTCTGCTTAAGCTTTAAACTTGCGCTAAATACTAGCTAGAAAGCTTATGCTTCCCCTAATATACATACTTAACAAACAATAATAAATATATGCCTATAATATACTATAAATATAATAACACGCTAACAATTAAATAGTAAAACAAAGCATGCTATATATATAATTATACTCTGGAAACTTTATTAGGCACTTTATAGAGATTTAATAAAATTGTTAAAATAGATTACTTTTAAAGGTATTTGCAAAAGAAGTAATTTATTTATAAGTAGTAGCTAAAAGCTACTATAACTAAAAAAAAGCTAATAATATAGAAGCAAAAAAAATAGCTAAATATATAGAAAAAGCAACAAAAAATTAAAGCATACCTTTTAAAATAGCTTAAATTAAGCTATTAGTTTAGCTACTAAGTAGCTTGTTTATTATTCTACTTTAATTTTTTTTAGTTAAATTAAATAATATTTTAGCGTTTATTTAACTTTTTAACAACTTTTTTTTAATATAATTTATATAGTAAATAATAATAATTTAGTTAGAATTAATAGATTTTTTATTATTTTAGCGATAATACTAGCTAGTAGGTTTTTTAAACTTATTTAACTATAATAAGGATTTTTGCTTATAATAAGTTTATTAAATAATTGTTTTTTTTAAAATAGCATTAACCTTTTTTACAGCTTTAACTTATATTTTATACTAAATTTAACTCTTTTATTTTCTAAATATAATAAGTAAAAATCTATAAGTTAAATTAAGCTAAGTTTTATTAAGCTATTAATATAGCATTTAAATTTAGCTAGCAGCTATTTTATAAGCTTAATTTATATTACTAGTACTTTTTATAAAGTTTAAATTTTTAATATCTTTATATTAATTTTTCTACTTATACTTTTTTGCTGCAAATTTTAGCTTATACTACTTATAATATATTTATTTAATAAAAATAAAAATAAAAGTTATAAATTTATATTTTTTTTAATCTTTTATAGCTTAAGCTATATAGTTTAAATTATTTAGCTTTAAATTAATATTATTTTTATTATTATTTTATAAAAAAGCGTTTAATTTTGCAATAATAGTTTATAATAGTTTTTATAATTTAAATTTAAGTTTTAATAATTTCTTTAGCGGTTTAAGCAGTAGCATTAATATCTTTTTCTTTTTTTTAGCAAAAGGTTTTATTAATTTAGTATGTTTGCATAATAAAGCATATATAGTCTTTTTTGCTACTTTAGAATTATTTAAAAAGTCTTTAACTTTTTTTATAAATAATATTTCTATAGTTTATTTAATCTGTTTAATTAGCTATTTATACTATAATTAATTACTTATTATGCTATATTTTTTTAATAAATAAAATAACGCTGCTAGTTAATTAATAAAGTAAACAATATATATAACTATAAAAGAGCTATAAGCTTATATATTTTATAATTTCTAGTTATAAAATATTATACTAATAATTTTTTTTAAAGCTAATAATAAAAAAAATTTTGCTATATATAATTTAACTAATTTTTTTAAATTGTTTTATAATTTATTTAAAATATAAAGCAAAAAGTTAAAATAGTATATAAATTACTTTTTATAATTTATTAAAACTATATACTAATAAGCTACTAAATATATATTATAAACTATTATTTAAAGTTTAATAATTAAAATATAGTTTTTTTAATAGCAATTATAAAGCTTAAAAGTTATATTAGCTACTTTTTAATAAAATTTTTAAATACTAGTTTAACTTTTATATAAAGCGTTTATAGTTTGCTTAGCTAAAAGTTTGCAAAAAAAGTATTAATTATTTTTAATATCTTTTTTTTAGCTTACTAACTATATTTTTTAATTTATATAATACTAGCTACTAAATATTTGCTTTTAAATATTTTTTAAAAAAGATTTTAACTATTGTTATTTAGGTTTTATACTTTTTAAAAAAATAAGTATGCTTTTATTAGCATTATATATTCCTAAGTAATATTATATTCTTTTTAAAACTTTTATAGCTAAAGAAATAATAAATAATTTAGCATATTTGCTTTATTAAAATAATAAATTAAAACTAGTTATTTAAAGTTTTAGTATATTTTAAATATCTAAATTACTAAAAAGCTTTTATTATTAGTTAAAGTACTAAAACTTAGTATAAATAAAAAAAGGTTTAATTTAAACGGTAAACTAAATAAGTTACTTAGTTTAAAGTAATTAAAAGCTAATAATGCTTTTATAAATAGCTTGCTAAAATATATTTTATATAAGTTTTTTTTAGGCTTTATTTAGCATTAAAGGACTTTTTATTTTATTGCTTTATAGATATAATTAATAACTAAATTAATTAGTTTTTTGCTTTAAAATCCTTTTGTTTTAAATATTTAAGTAGCTTTATTTAGCTTTTAAAGTAGCAAATATAAGTTAGCTAAGTAGCAGAAACTACTATTTTAAAACTTGCTTTATTTTACTATAATTAATGTTTATAAACAAAAAAAAAAAAAATTTATATTAATTAGGTCTTTTAGCTATATAGCCTATAAGTATAAATATATACTACTATATTTTAGCAATAGTTTTTTATTTTTAACTAAATTAATAAAGTAAATAATATATTTAATAATATAAATAATTATTAAGTATTAATATAAATAGCTATAACTAATATTATATTTGCTTTTTAATACTATTAGTTTTATACTATTTTTAATATTTGTTATAATAGCTTTATTAAAATGCTATATAAAATTAATTAAGGTAGTAAAAGTGCTTATAAATGCTTTTTTAATAGCTACTTTTTTTATATTATAAATTAGCAGTTATAATATTGCTATAATTTTACTAAATATTAACTAAAATATAACTTTATATTAAAGCAAAATGTTAATTAAAAGCTTTAAATTTTATTTTCGTTATTTTTTTATATATTTAAAGTTATTTAAGAAATTATAGTTTTATATATAAAAAGAAAAAAAGAGTATATTTATAAAAATATTTTTAGCAATAAAATATTTAATTAAATAATTAACTTATATAATATATTTAATTAATAGTAATTATATCTTTTTTTTTTTTTTTTTAATTAGCTTTTTATAAATTGCTATTAAAAAGTTTTAAAAATTAGTATTACTTGCTTTTACTACTTTTATTTTTGCAGCTATATTTAATAATTTAACTATTATTTTTTTTAAAACTTTAAGTTCTGCTATAATAATAATAATAAAAATAATATATAAAATATAAAAAAAAAAAAGTATTAATTTAAGTATTTAAATGCTTAAAAAATATATAGTATATATGTTATACCTTTTTATATATAATATAATTAAGATAGTAAAAGTAGTTTAATTAAAAAAAGAAAAAAAAAAAATTAAAGTATTTTTTAGCTAAAGATTTATTAGTAAGTTATTTTTTAATCTAATTTTTTTAAGTATTATATTTTTTTTTAGTACTACTATTTAAGCTATTTATTTATTTAATAGCTTTAAGCTTAGTATACTACTTATATCTAGCTAAAATAGTGCTTAAATAAAAAAACAGTTTTATAAATAATTATTTAAGCTTTTTAGTATAATTATACTAGGTAAATTAGCAGGTATAATAGCTTTATATAGCTTTTTTTATTAAGCTTAAGCTATTTTTTATTAAACTTTTTATTAAATCGGCTAATAGTTATTTTTTTTATAAGTTATTATTATATTAGTATTTTATTTAAACTATATTACTTATTATATATTTTAATTATTTGTTATTTATTTTAATATATTTTTAAGTTTATTTTTGCTAAATTAATTAAACGCTTTATTTATAGCATAATTATTTATAGCTTTTTTTTTAAAAACTTTTTTTATTTTTGTTTATATTTTTTCTTAGTTAAAATTTAGCTATTTTAGCTTATTTTAACTATATTATATTATATTTTATTTCTTAACTTTTTGCTATTATATTTAAAAGTAAATTAAGTACTTATTTTACTAATAAAAAAGTACTTTTGTAGTATTAAAAGGTTTTAAAACTATATTGTTGCACTAATTTATTTATAATTTAAAAGTTTAAGCGCCTTTTTAATATTAAAAAAGTTTAACTTATAAATAAAATAATTATTAAGTTATAATATACTTTTATATAATAAATTATAAAAGTAATTTATTAATTATATTTATTTTATACTAACTATTTATGCTATAACTTTTTAAAAATATAAAAATTTATATTTTTAGTAGTATTATTAAAAATATATATATTTATTAGTTAATTAGTTTTAATTTTTATTTTAAACTAAGTATTATAAAGCTTATTAAAAATTTTATTGCTTAAGTTAGCACTAATAAAACTATTTTTTAACTATTATATTTTAAAGCTTATAAAAATAGCTTTTAAAATAATTATATTATTTTATTGCTTTATAATTATTATTAAGCTAAAGCTTTTTATATTTAATAATTTAGCTTTTTTAATTTTATTTTTTATAAAACTTATAAATACTAAATTTTTTAAAATTATTTTAGTAATTATATTAATATATAGCTTTTCTTTAAATATATTTTAATTTTTAGTATTATTAGTAATATTTATACTAACTATATATATAATATTTAAAAAGTTTATTATATATAGTATAACAATTATTTAGCTCTAAATTAATTAAAAGCTTAAAAATATAATATTAAAATTCTTTTTTTTATTATTTTTAAAATAAGTTTATTAATTGTTAAATTATTTAGTAGTTAATTTTAATATACTATTTTTTGTTATATTAAAAGTGCTAAGTTTTTTAAAATAAAAAGTTAATTTGTATAATTAAAAGTTTAAGGTATATTTTTTATATTAATTTTTATTTTTTAGGGCAAATTAGTATAAAAAATAAAAAAAACAAAAATAAAACAATTTTTTTTTTCTATTTTTTTTTTTTTTGTTTTTGCTTTTTTGTTTTTTTTTTATAGCGCTAGTTTTTTTATTTTTAATTTCTAATACTAATTGTGCTTATTTTTTAAATATTTTTACTTTATAAACTTAAAAAAAATTATATTATATATATAGCATATAAAAAAAAAACTTTTTTTTTATTTTAAGCTTTATAGCTTTATAAGTTATAAAAAAATTTATTAATATAATTATAATATAATTTTTAATAAAATTGTTATTTAATTAGATTTTGTTTTAGCTATTATTTATAATATTTTAATTATTTATAGTTTTAATATTAATAAATCTTGCTTGCTTTTTTAGCTACTTTTTAATTATTTTTTTAATTAATTTTTTTATATTTTTATTTTTTTTAATAATTATTTTTACGTTTTTATATAGGTTAAAATTATTATTAAAGTTTTTTATTATTTAAATATTATTATTTAAATCTTAAAGCTTTTAATAGCTCTTTTTATTTTTTATAAAAGTTTAAAGTTATTTAAAATAAAAAGTATTATTTAGTAATATATTATTTAAATTTATAAGTTTATACTAGCTATAGCTAAAGCTTTTTTTAATTTTATAAAATTTATTTTATTAGTATAATAGTTTTTTGTTATTGCTTATATTAATACTAAGCTTAGTATTATATAAAAATATAAAGTCTTTTTTTTTTAAAAATGCTTTAATTTTGTAAGCATTTTATTAATTTTTATATTTTGCTGCTACTTTTTATTTTTAAATAATAATAGTTTTAACCTTATTAATATTTTTTTATGCTATTTAAATTACCTAGTTTTAAAAGCTATTATATTATTAAAAGTTTAAGTTTTATTTTAATTAAAAACTTGCTATAATAATATAACATTTTTAATTAGCATTATTAGTATATAGCTATAAACTATTTTATAAATATTATAACTATAATATTAAATAAATGTTTAATTAGCTTAAATAACTAAGTTTATATATATTATTTAAGTTTTTTTAGTACTATTTATTAACTTTATAAAGCTTTTTTTAAGTTAGCAATATTTACTTTTAATAAGTTTTTGTATTTATAAATAATATATTAGGCTTAAAATTAACTTATAGCTTAAATATTTAGCTGCTTTTATAACCTCTTTTTTATATTTTAACTTATTATTATATTTAATTTAAATAAATATTTTATATTATTTAACGATTTTTTTTTAATAAATTTTTAAACTACTTTTAATATAGTATTTTTAAAAGCTTTAGCTTTTAAAAATTTTAAAAATTTATAACAAGCTTTATAAATATATTTAAACTTATTTTATATAGGTATAATTTATATATTAATAACTTATAAAATTAAAAGTTTTATTAAAATATTTTACTTATATTTTTTATTTTACTTTTTATTTTGCGATTTTTAATATTAAAAGTATAATTTAACTACTTTATATATATTTTTATATAAGCTTTTTTAATAGTAAATTTAAAAAATCTATTATACTATAGAATTTTTTTTTTTATAAGTAAAATTAGTATATGTTTTTTTAATTATTACTTTTTTTTACTTTTAGGTATTTATTATATACTAGAGCTAGTTTTTGCGATTTAATTGTTATTATAAGGTGTTATATTATATAAAAAACTTAACTACTTATTTTTAAAATTTTTTTTTTTTTTTAGTATTTATAACTTATTATAGCATTATTTTGCTTATTAAATATTAAGTAATTTATTAATTCTAGTTTATTTAATATTATAAAAGTAATAATATTAGCTATTTATAAGTATTATTAACTATTTTTTCCTTACTTTAGCTAAATTTATTATTATTAGCTTTTATAATAATAATATTTAGCTATAGCTTATTTTTTCTTTTTTTATTTTTAGTAATTAATATTTAAGAAATAAACTATTAATTAGCTTTATTTAAGCTAAAAATTTAAATTACTATTATATAAAACTAAAAGTTAATAAACTTTTCGATATTGCTTTTTTATTTTTTATTAATTTTATTTAAAAGTTTTAATAGTTTTTTAAATAATTTATTTGCTATTATATGCTTTTTTTTAAATATATAGTAAATATTAAAATTAAATATTTTAATATAAGCTATTTATTTTATAAATATTATATTAAAAAGTATAAAAAAGCTATTATTAAACTATATAATAAGTATTTTAGCGTTTATTTTAAGCTAAAAATATATTTTATATAAATAGTTTTAAAATTTATATAATATTTTTATAACTTTAAGGTACTTTTTTTTAGTAATATTATAGTTAAACTTTAAGCCTTTTTTGCATTTTAATTTATATTTTGTTAATTTAACTTTATTTTTTAGTTTTTAATAAAGAATTGTTTTTTATTTTAGCTTTAAAACGTTAACCTTAAGCTACATTAAGCCTTTTTTATAGTTAAATATTATAAGCAAAAAAGCATAAGTTAAAATATTTTTTAATTATACTATAGCTTATAATTAAGGCTTTTTAAATATAAACTTTTACTTTTTATATAATAGAATTATTAAAAGTAAAACAATAATTATATAGCTTTTAATCTAAATATAGTAATAAACTATTATTTTAAAAAATGCTTATATTTTTATTAAATTTTAGCAAAGTTTTTATTTCTATATTTTAATAATTTTAGCTTTAATTAGTTATTAGCTATAGGTACTATATATATAGCTTATAATTTTAGTAAATACTTTATACTATTTGTTTTTAATATTACTAGTAGTTAAACTAAATAGTTTAAAATTAAATAGTATAATATTAATATTTTTAATATATTTTATTATAAATTGCTTAATTTTTAAGGCAATTTTTTTATTTTTATATTTTATAGCTAGACTTTTAATTATAATATTATTAAAAAAAAGCTTATATTTTTCCGGCGAAATATTATATAGTAATTTAAATAGTATTTAAAAAAACTAAGCAACTAAATTTATATATTTTTAAAATAATATAGTTATTTAAAAAGGGCTTATTAATATTATAAAAGCTATTATTATTTTACTATAAATAAATAAAGAAACTTAATTATAATTAGAAAATAAATCTATAATAAAAAATATCGAATAACTATATTAATATTATCGTTTATTTAGTATTATATTCATTGTATGCGAAGAAAGAGTATAAGGCTTTTTTTGCTTTATAAAATGGATTAAACTTAACATAATAAAAAATATTTTATATATAGCATATTTTTTAGCAAATTTATTGCAGCTTTATAGTAGGCTTATATTTTTAATAAAAACTTTGTTTAACTTAGTAGCTAAATTAATTAATTAAAAGCTTTTATTAGATTTTTTAACAATAAATTAGGCGTTTTAGTATAAAGAGTAAGTTTTTTTTAAAATACCGTTTTTAAGTCGTATTTAAAGTACTTTTATTACCTTTTTTTTTAATAAGCTAAAAATTAAAATATTTTTTGCTTGTTATACTTTATAAGGTACCGTTTTAATTTTATATAATAGTATAATTCTATTGTTTAATTTTTCTATTTTGCTAAAATTTTATACTAGTACTATTTTTTTTTAAATAATATTTTAAGTAGTACTACTTTTTTTAAATTAGTAAGCTTTATTTTTTTTAAATTTTTAATAATTATTTCTAATTTTTCTACTATTAGCTTTATTTTTTTAAGCTTTTTGCTAATTTATAGCTAAATATTAATATAAATTTTATTTTAGGCCGCTTTTTTTACTTAGTAATTATTAAATATTTTTTCTTTTTAAGCAAGCTTTTTTTAGTTAAACGTTTTAAAAGATATAATTTTATTAAAAAAAATATTGTTTTATAAATTAATCTTTTTAGCCTTATTTTTATATATTATATTAATAAATATTATATAGCTGTTTTTTTAAGCATATTGTTAATATATAAAGTTATTAATTTTATTTTAAGTAAGCTATTTATTTTTTATATTTTAAAGCATATTTTATATCGCAACTTTTATTATATTTATAAATTAGCTATTTATAAGAACTATTTTTATTTCTTTATTATTATTAAACTTTAATTTTTTTATAAAGATTTTATAAATTAAATTAATATTTTTTTTATTTTTTAAATTACTATTATTAGTTAAAAGGTTTAATATTAAAAGTAAGTTATAAATATTTATTAAAATTTTATTTTTTTAAAAGTAGTAAGCTAAAGCATTAGCTATTCTAACTTTTTAAAAATTCTATTAATTTATTTTTTTTCTAAATTATTATTTAGGTTTAAATATAAAAGGCTTTTTATTGCTATTATTTAGCCTTTTAATTAGCAAATAGTATTTAATTTTCCAATAAATTAACAATTTTAAATAAGTTTATATTTAGTAATTCTTTTACTATTAATATAGAAATAGAAATTTTTATCTTTTTAAACTTTATATTATATATAAAATAATTATTACTATAATATAAAAATATTTAAGTTTTTATAATAAAGTTTATATTTAGTAGTAATAAAAATATAGCTAATTTATAATTTATTATATATAATAATAAGTTAATAAACTTTTTTATAAGCTAAATATTAGTTTTAATTACTTTATTATATATAATTTTGTATTTTTAGCTTATAAATCCTTTTTAGTATAATTTAATTTACTATATAAAAATGCTATACTTTTTAATATAGCTGCTAATTAAAATGCTTAACTATATACTAATATTAATAATTTCTATAATTAGCTTATTAATACTACTATAGCTAATAATAATTATAATTTTTAAGTATAATTTAATATAGTTTTAAATATTTCTTAGTACTACTAGTATTATAAAAATTTAAAAAATAAGTAGCTTTTAATGCTATTTTTTTTAAACGTAAAATTAAACTATTATAATATTAAAAGTTTACTTATTAAATACTTTTTTGCTAAAATAAAAAATATTATTAAAGCTTATTTTAATTATATTGCCTTTTTTAACTTTAGTATTTTTAATTATCTTGCTAACTTATTAAATAAAGATTTTTTTAAAACTTAAAGTATTTTTAATAAGGTTTTTAATAGTAATATTAGCTTTTTTATTAAATAGTTTGCTTATTTTTTTTTATTAAGCTTTTTTACTTTTTATTTATACTTTAAAAATAAATATTAATAAAAAAATTATTAGCAAGGTTTTAATTTTATTGTTATTTAGTTTAACTATTTAATTATTTAAAAGTATATTTATATTTATATTAGTTATTTTTTAAACTTAAACTTAAATTAAATTACTAATTTATGCTTTTAGCTTTAGTTTTTAGTATAATATTTTTTTTATTTTATATTTTAAAACCTTTTAAGTATAATTTACTGCTAAAATGTTAATTTTAAAGCTTTTATTTTTAAGTATATAGCTAAACAAGGTTTTATTACTATTGTTATTAATTATAGCTTTTTAGATAAAATTTATTATTTAGTTTAAATTAATATAACTTTTTTTTTTTAGTTAAATAAGTTTTTTTTTTTATATATAAAAGCTTTAACTATATTAACTTTAGTAGCTTTTTATACTAATAATTTTACTTTTAAAACATTTTTAATTTAAAAGTTCTTAAATTATATAATTTAAAAAGTATAACTTATAATAGTTTATTTAACTGCTTTAATATCTAGGTTTTTTTAATAAGGTTTCTTTTTAATAGCTATATATAGGCTTTTTATTTTAAATTAGTATTATTTGCTAGCAAATTTTTATATATTTAATATAATATTTATATTACTATTTTTTTTAGTGCTTTTTTGCTATAATAACTTATATAAGTACTTTAATATATTTAAAAGTTAAAGCTAAGTTTTGTTTGCTAAAGCACTATTTTTTATTTTAATAAATAATTTTTTTTGCAGCTATTTCTTTAATATAGTTATATTCTGCTAAAAAATATTTTTTTTATAAACAGTTTTAATAAATAATATTGTTTTTATTTTTAAATACTTTAAGTTTTTTATTTTATTTTTGCTAGTAATTACTTTAACTTATTAGATTATTTGCTTATATTAGCGTAAATATATTTATAGTAAACTTATTATTTAAAGTATTTTATTAATTTTAATTAAGCTAACTTTATTAATATTATAAATTAAGTTAATATAATTTTAAAAGTATAAAGTATTTAAATTATAAAAATATTTAATATTTTTAATTTTATAAAACTATATATTGCAAAAGTTATAATTAGTTATTAATTTTTTTAGCTTTTGCTGCTATTATATTAACTTAATTAAGCTTAATTTTTAATTTAGCAATTTTTTCTGTTAATATATTAATTATTTTTTTAGTATTATAAATAGAAGTATTTTTTTTTGCAAGCTTTATTTTTTAGCTATTTATATTAACTGTTTTTTTTGTAATTATAAATGCTATTTTAGCCTAATAGCTAAAAACTTTAAAAACTTAAGCTATTTTTTAATTATTAGAAAAAGCAAACTGTTTTACTTTTTTTTAACTATTAGTTATTTTTTTATATTATTTTTTATAGTTTTATAATTAGGCTTTTAAATTAATTTATTTTATAAAAAAACTTTAAAAATTGTTATAATTTATTTAAAAAATATTGTTATAATTTAAAGCTTACTATTTTTTAAGAATTTTGCTAATTATTGCTAAATTAAGTTTTTTAATTAATTTTTTAATATAAACTTTAAATATTATAGCTTTTATTATCTTTTTTAGCTATAATATATATAGTTTATGCTTTATAAAATATATTTTAAAATAAAATATTTTTTTTATTTTTTTTAATACTTTTAAGTTTTTAAGCTTTATAAAAAAGAATATATTTTATTTATTGTTATTATATTTAAATTTAGCTTTTAATACGGTAGCTATTTTGTTTTAAAATAAGTATAAGCTAATTATTATTTTAATAATTTTTTTTATTTTTTTTAATATAGTATAAAAAGATATATACCTAATCGCTTTAAATTTAGAAAAGCTTTTTTAATTAAATATTAGCTTTAGTTTTTTAAGCTAATTTATTATATTTTTACTATTAAATAGTAAGTATAAAACTATTCTTAAGTTAAATAAAATTGCTTTTTAAATATAAAATATATTATTTTTTAAGTTTATTAATACTTTAGTTAAAGCTTTATTAACAAAAAAGTATTTTTTTGTTAAGCTTTTTTTTTATTTTTTTATTTATGTTATAGTTGCTACTAAAACTAAGATAAAATTTAAAGCTATACTAAAAAAAAAAGTTAGTTAATAAAAAATTTAAAATATGTTTTTAAAAATATATTATTAATTTTTTATTATATATTAAATTTTATTACTTTTAAAACTTTATATTTAGTTTAATATACTTTTTTTTTTGTTTTTTAATATTTTAGATGCTATAGTTGTTGCTATTATAGCTAAATTAAAAGCTATATATTTTAAACTAATAATTGTTTTAGTTTTACTACTAGAATTTTTAGTAGTTATTTTAAAGCTATATTATTAAAAAAATTTTGCTTTAATATTTTTTAACAAGTTATATAAAGTTAATATATTAAAAGTAATATTTTTTAAAAGTTTTTTATATTTTTAAAATATTTTAAATAAGTTATTAAAGTATTAATTTTATAATATATTTAGAAAAACTATTAATTATAATATATAAATATAAAAAAAATAAATAACTTAGTTAAAAAAACAATATAAACTTAGGTTAATATATTAAAATAAGTATTATATTTTTAAGTTTTTTAATAAACTAAATAATAATAAAACAATAAATTATAAAAAATATATAAATAGTTTAAATAACTTATTTAAATATATTATAATAATAAAGGCAAACTATTAATTTTAATAACTTTTTTATAAGTAAATTAAATTTTTATTTTTAGTATAATATAGTATTTTATAACCTTTTTTTAGCTAAACTATTTTTTAAATATCTTTTTTTAAGTAAGCTAATTAATTCTAGCACTTTAGCTTAAATAACATATTAATAGTTTTTTATTAATAAAGAATTAATATACTTATTAGCTAATATTTAGCCATTTTATCTTATTATACTATTTATTATAAGTTTTATTTTTTTAAAGTAATTTAATTACTTTTTATTTTTTTTTAAATTAGTTATTATAGCTAGCTTTATTAGCTAACTTAAACTATTTTATAATTTAAACTAATTTTTACTTTATATTTCTATTATTGCTATATTATTATAAAAACTATTAACGCTTTAGAATTTATAACTTTTAAAGTATTATTTAATTTAATTCTAGCTTTACTAGCGCTTTTATATTTTGCTAGCTTTATATAACTATATTTAATAATAGTTTAATAAAATAAAAATCTACTTTTTTTACTTATTTTTTTCTGCTGTTTTATTAAGCTATTTATTAATTTAGGTTTTTTTTATATTTAGTCTCTGTTTTAGTTTTTATAATTAGTTTTAATTAATTTTACTTAGCCTATTAATTATTGCTTAATTATTATAAATTTATAAAGCTTAAGCTTTTTATATAGTAAAGCTAATATAATTTATATTTTATTAAAAATATTACTAAAATAAAGCATACTATATATATAATTATACTTTAAAAACTTTATTAAGCATTTTATAAAAATTTAATAAAATTGTTAAAATAAATTACTTTTAAAAATATTTATAAAAAAAGTAATTTATTTGCAAGTAGTAGCTAAAGGCTACTGTGACTAAAAAGAAGCTAATAATACAAAAGCAAAAAGAATAGCTAAATATATAGAAAAAGCAACAAAAAATCAAGGCATACCCCCTAGGGTGGCTCAAATCAGGCTACTAGTCCAGCCACTAAGTGGCTTGCTTATCACCCTACTTCAATGGATAGATAGAGGTAGTGTAACAGGTATCTAAACCTTCCGGCAAGGATCCCTTGACGTTCGAATAGAGGGATGGGTACTTTTCATGCCGTGCGATGCTGCGATGGTACATGACACGATTCGATATGCGTTCAATACAAGCAGAAGAGACTGCACCCGTGCGGCGCATTCGTTCTGCCGATTGGGAATATTGAGAAGCACATACCGTATAGTTTGCTGACGAACGTAAGCCTTAGGCCCGACAGGCGCTGCGACGACAAGAGGTTCTGGCCCAATGTGTGGCTGCGCGGCTCCAGAATCCCTTCTCCGGATGTGATCGCCACTCCGGATAAGGCACCCACTGGCCAGAATATATGTAACCCTCCCAACCCCCACGGGGGGTTAGAGCATGAAGGTGGGATTGTAGGCTCGCCGACATATCAAGCGAACCCCTGAATATTATATATACGGTTGATAAGGAGGGGAGTGTGAACTGGAGGATGGTGTTGCTATAAGCTCAAGTTTTCGCCTCATCTGCGAAACGGTGGGCGGAACAGCCCGAGATGAGGCGGATGCCGTTGATAAGAGAGTGTAATGTATCACTGCGTTACATGGTCAGATTCGATGTGACTCTTTCCTTCCGCTATTTCGGTCCCGCCTTTTCAGCCTCTACGATGAGAGTCACGTTCAGTCATGTCTGCGCTGAGAAGGTAGAGATATCTCTCGAACAGTGAATGAAGTGGAGTAGGATGTAGCTACTCAAGTGTCACAGGCAAAGGCTTGGCCACCGAGGATATCCCACCTAGGTCTTGTTCCTCTGATTTGAAGGGCGGGGGGGCGGGGGGGGGGGGGGGGGGGGCGGGGGGGGGGGGGGGGGGGGGGGGGGGGGGGGGGGGGGTGGG
>MU396844.1:0-43009 GCA_022578855.1 Nemania serpens | reverse complement strand
TTTTGTTTTTTATACAATATTGACCCGGGCACGGTTTGGGCCCCCGGCTATACCCCCCATTTTTTTTTTTTATTTTTTTTTTTTCCACCCCCCCCCCCCCCCCCCCCCCCTTTTCGTATTCCTCCCAGACTAGGAGTATGCGTTCTTAGCGATCGTTCATCTGACAATATTCATATCCTGCAGGAGGCAATGGCCTCCCTACTGAATGTAACATGCAGCTAATTAACGGAGACCAATAGTGCTGTCAGGAGCTGGATTCTGCTCATCATATAACTTATTCAGTAATGAATGGGTAGCACTAGAGTTGAAGCCTATTGCATTTGCATTACAGGCTATTCATGTGCAAATACTGAAAAGGGGGCTCCAGATCTGTCATCGCAGGACCCCTATGACGCCTGTGGCTTCAAAGTACCGGTAAGTGTCATACCATCTTTTGTAGGCACCTGTCAATTTTCTATGTAATGCCAATCAAAAGCAGCCACCATACTCGATTCTCGGAAGGATCATTCAGGCCTTCAACCGAGGCTTCTTCCACAGAAGTAGAGCAGCAGGGATTTGTGCCGCTGCGAACGCCGCTAGAACAATCATTTGCTGATTGAAGCCACCGGCACATATCAGCTTTATCATATCTTTAGTAGTCGTGGAAGCAGATGAAGCCGCCACGTCTGAGACGTTGAGATCCGCCAGGCGAGGATTAGTGTAGCCATTATATACCGAGTTGGTAATTGCCGCTGTTATTGCACTTCCCATCATTCTGAACTGGCTCGCAGCCCCTAATGCTACCGCTATATTTTGTCAGCCTTAGTGCCAAGATCTTGGTCTATGTGTACAGTCTTGCGCTGTCACAACTTACCTTTATCTCGGCCATCGACGATGCTGGGTATGATAACAAACAGAAGGGCAAGATTCATGCCACAGCCGAACCCAGCAATAATCTCAAAACCGTACGTTCGAGGAAGAAGTTCCAAAGTGCGAGGCAAGGTGCCCAATAGCGAGAATCCAATGACTTGGAGTACTGCTCCTGTGATGATGATCCATATTGGTGCTATTTTCAGTCTGCCGGCAACGCTCGCTGCAAATCCAGTTCCTAGAGGCGACGCAAGCGTGAATGGAATGAGTCTAACACCCGCATCTAGGCCGGAGAGGCCATTAACCAACTGAAAGCGTTGTGGTAGCTGATATACAGAGATCACAAATGGGCCTCCAAGGAAGGCGAAGGATCTAGAAATAAGGCATTAGTCGAGTGTTCATAGGTTGAACAGTTACAGGTGGTAGTTACAGGAGTATACCCCCTATCAACCGATGCGTGATGAATCTCCATGGCAGGACAGGTTCGCGCACGGAATCTTTCAACGTAAGATAATATTCCCAAGCAAAGTATCACAGTGCTAACTGCTGGTAACTCCAGTATAAACTTATTATTATTGCATAAAAAGAGAAGTTCTATCTGCTACTCTTAGTTATTTTTAGTTAGCTTAATACCTTATATATAGCCTATATATTTAGTACTAGTTTAATACTGTAATAGTACCTCTTTTTTTAAATGCAGCTATTTATAGCTGCTATAAAATTAAACTATAGTTTTAGCGCTTTATATTTGTTATAAATGCTATTATAAATAATTTTAGCTTTATAGGTATGCTAAACTTTATAGTTTTACTTTTTTTATAATTATTAGCATATAAAGTTTAATTTTGCTTCTTTTTACTATTTAGTAATTATTATATACTTTTTTTTTTTTTATGTATTTTTTTTTTCTTTTTTTTTTTTTAAAGCTTTATTATTATTTTTTTGCTATTTTTTTATACGCTTTTAGCTTTAATAAGATTTTTTTAAATTTTTAATTAATTAGGCGCCTTCTTTTTTTTTAATTGCTTTTGCTTTCCTTTTAATTATATTTATTTATACTTTAATTTTAGCAGGTATAAACTTTTATTTATATTATTTATATACTTAAACTAAAATATATAAAAAAGATAGCGCTACTATTTAAACAATAATATCTTTTTTATTTTACTATATTTTTAAAAGCAAGCATATTACTTATTATAATTAGTATATTAAATATAAAAATATTTATAAGCTTATAAGTTTTCTTTTTTTTGCTACTAATATATCTAATTTATATAAGCTTTTAATACCTTTTTTTAATTTTTTATTTATTTTTAATATTTTTTATTTACTAGTTAAACTATTTTAGCTATATTAAGTAATACTGCTAACTTTATTATAATTTTAGCATAATATTATAGCTTTTAAAAATTTAAAATTAAAAATAAAACTATTAATATAAAAAAAAACTTTTACTAAATCTAGGTTTTTTTAATTAAAATTTAATATATTATTGCTAAATTAGTAATTAATTTAGTATTTTTTTTTAAAAATATAAAAAAAAAATGCTATAAAAGCTATTATTTAGCTAGCGTAAAAAAAACAAAAACAGTATATTATACTTTTTTTACGCTAGCATATTGCTATTTTTAGCTAACAAAATTTTTTTTTTTAGTTTTATTTTACTATTTATAAAGCCTTTTTAGCTAGCTGCTATAATTTTGCTATTAAAGCGTTTTTGTACCCTTATAGCTTTTTTATTTTTATTTTTACTATTATAGCTATTTAAAAGAACAGCTAATTTTTTTATCTTTTTTTTAAAAATACTGTTATAAATATTTAGCGCTTTATTAAAAAGAATTTTTATAATATCTTAATTATAAGTTTTTAATTTATATTACCTTTTATATATTATATTATACTTAGTAGTTTATTAACTAAATATTATAAATATAAATAATAATTAAATTAAAAGCTAAAACTTTTATTAAAGCTAAAATAAAAAAATTATTAAAAAAATTCTTTATTAAGATTTAAATAGCATAATAGTATAATAATTATATATAAGTAAGGTTTTTTATTTTTTTAAGCTTAATATAGCAATAGCTAAAAGTTTTACTACTGCTATAGCATATATTTCTTTTTAAAATAATTATATATTTATGCTTAAGTTTTTAGTTTTTTTAATTTTTTAAAAATTTTTAAATAAGAAATTATCTTTTATTTTCTTTTTTTTTTTTTGCTTTATAATATAAACTAACAATATAAAAGCTAGCTTTAGTTATACTAATAATATTAATTAGTTCTAGTTAAGCTTAAGTATTTTAAGCTACTTTAGTAGCTTTAGCTTTTTAAAGTAAGTATAATAAAACTAAATTAACTTATTGTTATACTTTTTTATATTTGCTGCTAGTTTTTAAGTTAAGTAATAAAAAGCTAGCTATTTAATCTTATATATTAGCTTTTTTAACTTCTTTTTTTTAAAATTTAAAATTTCTTTAAAAAATTATTTAATTTTTTTTATGCCGTTATTATCTTAAAGAATTATTCTATTTGCTTATTTATTATATTTGGTATTTAAGCTGCTTTATTTAGCTAAGCTATTTTTAGTTAAGCAGACTAAAAAGATATAAAATATAAAAAAAACTTTATACTACTATAAAAGCAAAAGTATAACTACTTAATAGTAAACTTTTGTAATTTTAAATAAGCTAGCTTATTTAGCTAATAACTTTAGCAATAGTTAACTTATATAAAAGTTTTTTATATTAAGCTAGACTTTATTTCTAATTTTATATTTAATATTATTAATATAATATATATTTATATAGTAAATATACTAGTTTTAAACTTTTAGTATAAAAGTTTTAGTTTTTTTTATAACTTTTTATATTTTGTTTGCAATATTATTTATATTTAAAAACTTTTTGCGCTAAATTTTAGTATAATATACCGCTAAATTACCAGCAGGTTTATTTTTAATACAGAAATACTATTTATAGTTTATAAAAAATAAGCTAAGTTTTATAGTTTTAAATATTTAATTATTAATAGCAAATTTAACTAGCAAAAGCTAGTTTATCTAGTTATTTTAGTAATAGCTATAATAAAAGCAAAAGTACTACTTTATTATAACGTTAATAATTTTAGTTTAGCTATTAAATTTAAAGTAATATACTATTAAAATACTTAATATAATACTAAAGCATTAGTTAAGCTTTCTTTAAAACGTAAAAATAAACTAAATATTTTAGTTAAATACTATAATTTCTAAAGCACTATATAGTTGGTATATATTTTATATAAATATATTAGCTAAAGTAGCTATTTTTATATTTAGTATTATAATAAAGTACTATATTTTTATTAACTTATTTACTACTACTAAAACGTTTTTATAGTTTTAGCCATTTTAATTACATTTTAGTAATAGTTTTATATAATTTATTAATATATTTATCTATAGTTTATAAAGTATTAGTAGAAGTTAAAAAAACTTAGCTAGTACTAATTTAAAATTTTTTATCTGCTAGCAGTAGTAGTATTTTTTAACAAAAGTAGCAATATTTTATAATATTTATAGCTAAAAGTATATCTTTTAAAAAAAGTTCTTAATTTTAAATCTTTTAGGGTATTTTATTAGTAATAAAGCATATATTTAATATAAAATTTCTAATTTAGCAGCAGTATAATCTAAAATATAAAGCTTTTTTTTAATATAAATATAGTTTTATTTAATTTTGCAATCTTTTATAGCTACTTAAAACTGCTTATAAATTTACTTTAAAAAGCATTAAATATTAAGCTTACTTATTGTTTCTATAATAGCATTTATAATTTAAAAATTTAAATAAGCTTAGTTTACTATAGTATTTATTAGTTCGCTATTAAATATAAAGTATAGCTTAACTAGGTTTAAAAGATAATATATTTATTTATTAAGTAATAAAAAGACTTTAGAGCAATTTATTACTTAATTATTGCTAATATTTTTTATATTTGCTAGCTTATTACTTAGTTGCTATAAAAGCGTATTAAGTACTACTGCTTTATAGCCTAGTTAGTAAATAATTTAGAAATAAAAATTGTTTAAAAACTCTAACTACTAAACTTACCGTTAATTTAAAAGCTTAATAGTAGCAAAATGCTATAATAATTTATAGTTTGTAACTACTTCGACTATATTTTTGCAGCTTTATAGTTTAAAGCGCTATTTCTTAAAAGCTTTAATAATAATAAGTAGCTTTTTATTATATATTTTATAATTATATTTAGCTAAAGTATATTTTGCAGAAAAAAAGGCAATAGAGTAGCAGTTTTTTTTTTTATTAGTTTAGTATAAAACGCTACCTAATGCTTAATTTAATATATTTACTTTAATAATAATTTATAAGCTAAAATTATAATAAGCTAAAACTAAAGCAGTAGTAAAAAATTTCTTTAGCGTTTTAAAAGCATATAACTTTTTTTTTATAAGCTATTTAAGCTATTATTTCTTATTTATTAATTTAATAAATAGTTAAGCTAAAAAGGAAAAACTTTTAATAAACTATTAATAGTAATTTATAAAGCTAATAAAGCGCTAAAAGTTTTATAGCATTAAAAATACTTTTTAGCTAAAAATTATAGCTACTTTTTTAAAGTTTATTATAATTTTATTTATTAATATAATTAAGCTTAAATACTTTGTTTTAGTAATATTAAACTTATATTTCTTAATATTTATAATTAAGCTTATATAAATAAGCTTTTGTAGCACTTTATAGATATATTGCCGGTATTTCTTTTTTAAGTTACTATAAATTAAAATATTATTTAAATAAGCTATAATATATTAGTCTAAAATATTAAATAGTATATTATTAATATAATATTAAAAAAAGCTAAATATTTTTATTATATTAAAATTTGTAACTATATATTTAAAAAAGCTAAACTTAGTAATAAACGCTATTTTTTACTTATTTTTAAAAGTAATATAAAAGCAATTAAAAGCTGTTATAATATTAAGTTTAGCATATATTTTAGCTTTATATAAAATATTTAATATTTCGCAAATTAAAAAAATTAAGTACTAGTTTTTAATAGTAATATTATTAAAGCTTTTATAGTTAATATATATATAAATACTTTTACTAAGCTTTTTAGCTAATAGTATAAGTACTACTACTAACAATATGTTAATTTAAATAAACTTTTTTGCTAAATGTTTATTTAAGTACTTTTAAATAATTAAAAGTTTTTTAAGCAATATAAGGCGTAATTATATATTTAGTAGCGTTATTTTAAGCATTAAATTTATTTTGTAATTAAAAGGACAATAAAATAGCAATTAGTTTGCATTTTAAGGCAAAAATATATTAATTAGGTTATAATATTTTATTAAAAGCTTTTTAAAGATATTTTCTTTTAAAAAAGGTTTTTTATTTTTTAAAAACTTGTTAATATTTTTTTAAAAAACCTTTTAAAGCTATAGTGCTTTTTTTACCTATATATAGTAGATATAAAGGCAAAATAAAAGCGTTATACTATTTTAAAAGCCTTTTTTAGTAAGCATGCTTTATAGTACTACAGTAAAAGTTTTTAGCGCTAACGCTTTAATTAAATAGCAATTAGTATTACTTTTAGCTATAGCTTTAATTATATAAAATAAGTCTATTAAAGCATAAAACTTTAATAAAGGTATAGTTTTAATATAAATGCTTTTTTGTTTATAAAATAAAAAGAAGTTAAGTACTACTAATATTTAAACTAAGATTTTTTTTAAATTAAAAAGCTTTAGGTTTATTAGCGGTAGTATAATAGTAAGCTTATATAAGAAAAGCTAAGTATAAGATATTTTTATAGCTATTTTATTCTTTAATTATAGTATTTCTTTTTACTAATTAATTTATAAGTTATAGTAATAAAGCTAAAGTAATTTTAAAATAATATTAGTATTATTAAGTAGCTATATATATAAAAAGAGTTTTTTTATATATATAGCTATAATATATTAAATTAAATAATACTTAGAAACTATTTTAGCTATAGTTTTATTTGCTAAGCAAAATACTTTTAAATAAAAGTTATTTATTATAGTAAGATTATATTTTTATATAAAAAAAGTATTAATAAAACTAAAAAGAAAATATTTTAAGTTAACTAGTATTTAATACTGCGCTAGCGGCTAATTATTAATATAAATATTTATATAAAAACTTAAAAATATATTAAAGCTTATAGATTATATATATAAGTTTAATTTTTTTTTAAGAACTTTTAGTAACGCTTTTAGCTATATTTAAAGCTAAAAATTAATCTTTTTTTAGTATGCTTGCTATAGTAGCTATAGCTACTACAAATACTAGGCATAGCTTTTTAAAAATATAAAAGCATTATAATATAAAGTATTTTAGCTTTTTATAATATTAGTAATATTTTTCTTACTTTTTCTTTGCTTTCTTTATAATAAATAGCAGATCTTATTGCTTAAATATAATATTTAGCTTATTAAAAACTATAAAATTTCTTAAGTTTGCTAGTACAAAAATATTAATAGTTAAATAAATTAAATTTAAGCTTTAGCTGCTAGCTTTTTTATTTTAGAAATTTAGGTTTATAATATTATTAAAAAGTATTTAAAGCAGGTTAATTTACCTGTTAACGTTATCGTTTATAAAATAAATAGTTTATATTAATATTATAAACTAAATTAGCTTACTAATTTTAGACTTTAAAGCAGCTACTTATTAAACTAAGGTTTATTTGCTTTTATTAGTAAAACAAATAAACTTTAAAATAAAATTAACAAAAAGTTTAGTACTTTATTTATAGTTTTTAAACTACTTAGTAGCTTTTGTAAATATATTTATTATAATATAAATTATATTAAAAAACTTAAATATGTTTAAGTAGTTATATTAGCTACTAATTTAAACTTTTAAGTTAATAAAATAATTTATTATTTTTTTAATATATAATAAAATATAAAAATAAGCTAGGCTGCTAAATTAACTATAAATATAAAATACTTATTTAAAAGCTATTAAATAAAATTTATAGTTTATAATTAATTTTGCTTTAACTAAGAATTACTAGTTAGTATATTTTACTTATTGCTTGCTTAAATCTATTTTAAACTTATTAAATATAAGTAGCTTACTAGCTTTAAGTTAATTACTAAATAATATAGCGCTAACTTAGCTTAAATTTATTAGCAGTATAATTTAAATAAGCAAAATAAATAAAGTATTAAAAAATAAAGCAAAATTTATATTAAGTAATTATAAAAGCGGTGCTAAAGTAGCAGCAGTAAGTAAGCAATTATATATTTTTATAATTATAGTAAGCTATTGCTTTAGTTTTACTTACTTTATAGTCTTATTTTATAAACTTTATTATAATTGCTTTATAATTGCTGCTATATTATTAAGCTAAGTATTTTTTTTTTTTAGTTTTTCGTAAGCCTTTTATAAATTCTTTTTAAAAACTTTACTTATAGTAAATATAGTACTATTAAAGTTGCTAAATTATATTAATTCTACTTAAATATAGCTTAAGTTTTTAGTAATATTAATTTTTTATTTATTTAAAGCTATAAGTTATTTTTAAAGTATTTATATATTACTACTAATAGTTTAAATATAAATTAATAGTATTTCGAAAAAGTAGTATAATTAGTTTTTTGCTATAGCAAAAAAATAAAAAAAAATATTTAGTAGTTCTTTAATATTTATTTTAGTATTAAAAATAGCGCTAATTAAAGTTAAAAATCTATTAATAAAGTTAAAATATATAAATATTTGCTATAATGTTTTAAAAGGTATATAAGCTTTTAATAATAATAATAAATCTATAGCGTTACTATAGTTAATATTTATTAGTTTTAGTATGCTTAATTAAAATAATTTATTTAATTTTATAAGTATAATAAACTATTATAGTACTAACTACTAGTAACTTTAGTATAAACTTATTGTTATTATATAAAAAGAAAAGTTCTATTTGCTACTCTTAGTTATTTTTAGTTAGCTTATATACCTTGTATATAGCCTGTGTACCTAGTGCTAGTTTGATACCGTGACATAAAGAGGAGAGCCTAAAAGACGCCAGAAACTATGAGTAACGAGATAACATAAGCTGAGCGCCAGGGGAACAGCGAGCCGGCTTCTTCAAAGCCAGTTGTCAGGGACAAGACAGCGAAGAGGAGCAGGACTGCGCCTGGGATGTCGAGTCTGGCTAGTGTCGATTTGGACCTGGCTTCCCCAGGATGGCCCTGGGGATCACTTGTGCGGCTTTTGAGGGGGAAGTTCCTTGGCATACCCATAAGCACCAATCCAAGACAGATAGTGGCAACGGGAACACTGGTTTCTGATGTTAGCTAGGTGCTATGTCGGTAGTTAAATGTAGGCTGAACCAACTTGACGATGAATATCCACCACCATGTAGTTTTGGCACTGATTACGCCTCCAATAACTGGACCCAAGAGCAGACCGAGAGAGACGCATACGGACAGGCGCGCCGTGGCCGATGTGTATTGAGCCGCAGGCACCAAGTCCATAGTGATAATAGTTCCCAGGGAATAACATCCTCCTCCACCTAGTCCCTGGAAGGCTCGAAAGACGATCCTGGTGTACGGATTTAGCATCATCGATGAGTTCCCCGGTCTTCGCTCCGAAAATAGTAAGGTAACTTACAGCTGTGTAGTTGTCTGTGCCGCGCTGCATGCAACAGATGCAAGAAGAAAGACCACAATACATGAGACGTAGAGGGGTCGTCGTCCGTAGATGTCGCTCAGTTTGGAGGATATGACAATGATAGCTTGGAAATCTTCAGTGAGATCGTGTCAACATGTTCTCGAGGGTTGGGTGGCTTACCAACATAGCCAAGTAGATAGCTTGTAAGAAGCCAACTGCTGTTATCAGCGCCACCGAGGTCATCGGTGATCGCAATAATGGAAGTCGCGACAACAGGGATCTCAAAGGTCACCATAAACATCATCACGCCTAGACTACGATTTAGTTAGCGGCGATTCGGCAGTGGTAGAGCCGGGCGACGAATGGTCGCCCCATCTTGGGACCTCGACATACGATGCCGAGACAAGCCAAAGGCACCGACCCTGAAGGTATTCAGCTGGGCCATCACTATCGTTGCTGTCTGCTTAGTTGAGCACACTGAGCTCTGGCGGGTTGTAGGGGCTCACAGCTCATCATTGGATATTGGAGTAACGCTCCCTACTCCCTACTCTTCGATGCTTCTCATTTCTTCGTTGCCCATTGCTGTGGCTTAGTGTACTAAGTCTGAAGGAGATCGAGTGTTTCAGGTATAGGGGAAGAAATCTTAAGATCAGACAAGAGAACATTGAGATTCTGCGGTGTGTGCCTCGCAGAAGATTATTTCAGCCTGCAGGACTGTTCCACCCGATGTGACATGTCCTCTATTCGGCAACCGATATTTGAAATTGGCCTAGTGCCCAACAAAGACGGTGCAATACGCACGACGACGGTCTAGTGTGGCTTGCCGGATATTCACTACTACGCAACAAAGGACGCAATGTGCGAGATATGTGTAATCTGAGGTCCGCCCGAGTGTCCATTGTTCAGGACGTTTAGAGTCACGTCACTAGCTGTTGGATAGGTAGCATCCTGAATACTGCACACACAAGTTCTTGCCCTGAAAGGAGTGGATATAGAGTCTTAAAATACTACGTCGTCGAGGCTTGGATTTAACTTCTGCAACCGCTACGTATATATATAGAACAGCTTGCTACGTCCTATTGCACCATGGTAATACTACCCACAATATAACAAGCAGCTTGGAAGTAGGTATTCAAGTAGGCTATAATTCTCTTTGGCCTTCAAGGTCCGGTAGCTTTCCTTCTTCATACTGAAGGGTGCTCCTTCGGCCTACTTATCCATAGCTGCCAGAATAGTAGTTCCTTTTCTGTATCCAGCTGATCCTTCCTTTCCTAAGAGTCTTGGATTAATATAGGGAGAGTGCATTCTGCAGTACCAGAATGTCTAGCAGGCCCTCGTATCCCTAGGGTCGCCGCTGGCTTCGGCCGTAGATAGCTGTCTCGGCCGCGAGGGTCCTTTTTGCCGCGTAACACCCACAACGTTAAATACTATTAAACAATTAATAAATCACACAGGTTCTCACTGTGTAATATCCTATGACTATCATAGCAAGAGGCCTTATAGAAACATAGACTTAGTAGTTAATAAAACTAAGGAATATTCGCTGGTATAAAAGCTATGTCTTATATGCTTCTTATTATTTGCAGGGACAATTATCCCCAGAATAAAACCAAATGTTATCTAGCAATTCATGACAACAAGGGCGTGATCAGCACTTGGCCCATCCTCCGTCAATATAATTAACCAGAGAGACTGTCAATCCAGGCACCTGCTAAAAGCTTAACAAATACCTGAGTTTAGGTGCTAGATTAACTAAAAGTCACTCTGGAAAAGCGCCGTTTGTTTTAATGTTTTGATATAAGTAGCGCCACTATGAGAAAACGAGTAATAGCACGTTGCACAACTGTAACAAATACAACCAAGCAATTATTGGTCTCCAGAGCCCATGGGAGGGGTTTACAGAGTTGATGAGTTATGGCCACGAACACATGAATGAGAATTCAAGTACTTAGTGCAATGTAATGTAATATACAATTACGATTAAAGAGATTAGCAGTAAATGAAATACAGAGGTTGTTGCAGCTAGGTAGGATGCACAGGAAAACGAAGTTAGGGTATGTACTACGGAGTTCTATATACATATGTCTCTTGTATACCAAGTAGCAAAAATACGATCCTGTCACGGTATCAAACTAGCACCATGTGCACGGACCACACACAGGGCTATATAAGCTAGTCGGAGACAACTAAGAGTAGCAGATGGAACTTCCTTCATTGTGCAATAACAACAAGTCTATACTGGAGTCACCGGCAGTTAGCACTGTGATAGATCCATGAATTGTTAATTCCTCTTGCTAAGCGTACGTCTTATTTTACAAGAAGGGACCATTGTGTCCATACTTGCGATTACAACTCATGCCTCCAACCTCGTCAAACGCTGGAGAACACCTACCAAGACATGGAGTATTAAGCACTTTCCTTCCATGTTCCTGTATACCGGTGTACCTAGCTCAACAAGTAGAGACAAGATGGGAGTCACTGTCTTCACACGACTCTACCACGCCAAGGGGCCTTGAAAGTGACTCGTAACACACTCGCACTGTGTACAAAGGCAACTGCTTCTCTCCATGACTCAATAAGCATACGTAGTAGTGTGCAAGCAGATGGAAGTGTGGATAGCAGCACACTCTATTCTTTCGATGGTCCTATCAAAATGGTATGCTGAACCTATGTAGTTACAAAACTCCCATGACAATGCGCTCATCATCGTGAACGCCCATCTATGCCTGTAATTCAAGGGGTGGCACATCCCCCATTGCAGCCTCTGGGACGGGTGTGTTAGCAGGGCTGTTGGCCGGCTGGGGAGGAGTGTCGATGGGTATGCTATCGATCACCTCCAACTCCTCCTCGACCAAGGCCATAGAAACATCGTCATCCTCTCGCTGGGCCCGCGGCGGTACTTCGACGAGATCATCCTTGAGTTCGTCTCGGACATAAGCCACGTAATATGGGTCACCGCTATCGTTAACTTCGGAGATGACTTGCTGCGAGTCTCTAGAATCCTTGGTTACCTGGCTGTCGTTGTATTTGTACCAGATTTGATTCTTGAAGTCTCTCACCCAAACCCAATAATGACCAGCATTCATGCCGCCGCCATGGCAAATCATGGCATGTAAACAGTACTTATGATTTTTCATGCCGTTGAAAGCGTTCTCTTGTTCTCTGCGCAGACTAGCGAGCTCGATGGAGTCTGCTTGGTCCATGCGTCGGCCAGCTTCCCACAGGCTGCTCACAAAGTTGGGGCCCCTGGTTTCAGCATCGTCAGACATTGATCTTCTCTTAAGAGGTTTTGGTCCAGTTTCTTGGCTCAGCTGAGCAGCTTGTGAACTACGTTTGGTCCCCAAGGGGACATCACTCCATAGCTCGCTCTTTAAGTCAATTGGACCTTGGTAGTTGGTGGATTGGTCCCTTTGCATGTTCGGATCTGGGTAGCTGTTCCAAGAAGGCGATCCTGGGTCGCTCATTACGCTCTCAACAGCGTTGGCGGCCCTTAGCCCAAGTTCGTTGATTCGCTCCTTGACTGCCCATACCCGTCGGCGGGCGTTCCATATGT
Source organism: Nemania serpens (assembly GCA_022578855.1). Classification (NCBI taxonomy): domain Eukaryota; kingdom Fungi; phylum Ascomycota; class Sordariomycetes; order Xylariales; family Xylariaceae; genus Nemania; species Nemania serpens. The sequence goes on along the minus strand of MU396844.1, from coordinate 29,947 downwards.
CAGAGCCGGTCGGGGCTTCCATATACCTATCTAGATATAATTCCTCGGGTATAATGACGGAGTTCCTGTTCTTCACGCCGGACGCATCGGTTCGCTGGATGCATATGTGGATAATAGGTGGTAATGCGCGAATACTTGTATAGCGAGCCAGGCTGCCCTCTGAAAGAAGTTCGTATGAGAAATACCCATCGAGTGCCTCATACAGATTATTTTTTACTTTGCGCTCCTTGTCAGGGTGGGGAAATGCCGTGATCCACCGCTCTGGGACGACTTCTTCATTGAGTATGTCTTCCTCGATTGAAGAGCCGGAAGTGAGTGTCGTGTTTGTACTCATCCTTTTCATCGTAGAATTGACAATGGTGGTGAAGAATAGTTCTGTAATCTTATCCGCTTGAAGCTCGGGCTTACCTGCCATTGGGCCGTCGGGTCGAATGGCGCGCATCAAGTGCTCTAAGATATTTCCTATAATCTCTTCTACATCTTGTTGCGAAGTTCCTGATCTCTCGGATTTCTCAAGTCGCTGGGAAATATGAGCCATTTTCTGTTCTAGAGCCAGAAACGGCGGGGAGTCCTCCATAGTGACATCTTCAACGTGTTCAACTATACTCTCGTGAGGTAACTCCCGGATGTCGTCGGTAGCAATAAGAGTTGGATTGCTGTATTGCTCTTTGACGTATGTTTCTTGCGTTTCGTCGTCTGGCTCATTAACAAGTGTCTGTGCACTATCTGAACTCGCTATGTGTCGAAGTTCGTTAACCGGTTCAACAGTGATGTTCACCGTGGCATTTTCTTGTTCTTTTTCGGGGGAGGCCGGCGGGACCGGGGAAGGACGCGCCGGTAGTGGCGGTGGTTGGTTCTGATATTGTAAAGTCAGGATTTCCTTGGCGGATGAGAGCGCGGTGTTCGCAAGCTTCTGTGACGGGCTAGCAGCAGTACCTGTTGTGGTCTGCAGCTCCGAAAAAAGATTGCGAAGTTCTTCGACAACTTCAAAGTGTTAGTAGTTGGTCGGCCAAAATATCACAGATTCCATTCCAGGTTCTACTTACATTGACGGGCTATAATGGCCTCTTCCAGCGTCACTGGTGTACCATTGCCCCCAGTCTGTCGGCTATCAACTGACGCATCATCTAATCCTAGCTGGAACCGGTCGTAATCGAGAACCATATCTCGAATAGGCTTGACATTGTAGAAGTACTGGAGTAGACTATTCAGATAGCAAGTATTGCCAATATTCTTTAAGCCTGGTGGTGTGGTCATGTGGGACGTAGCGTTTGTGGTTAATGATTGCGTGTGTCTCGGGGAGTCTTGCTGTTGACCGGTCGCACCGATACCCGTTTCCCGCAGGAAATCTGCGGCTTCTTTGAGGCTTTGTGCTTCGGGGTGTTGATCCTGTTGCTCTTTGAGGTCGCTTAATACTTCTAGTGCCTCAACGATTCTGGCGCGGTTTCCTCGCTCAGACTATTTGTGGTCAACATAGTTAGAAAAATTGTGTGGGGCGCAGAATGGTAGTGCACGTACTGCAGTAACAGCAAAGTCCCTGATCAATTCGGCAGTGAAAGATGCATCCACGCTAAGGAGCCGGCTCGCCGAACGGATACTCATGCGCCTTTGATTCGAATTTGACGGATCGTGAGAGGGTGCCCCGGGTTCCGTTCCACCAACTGCTGAAAAATGACTGGTGATAATATCGCGGTGTCGAGAGGCTTCACTTATAAACGAGTCGCTTGCATCGGCTTCTACCATGTCGCGATACCTCGCCAAGATGTCTTCAGTGCCTCTGACGTCTTCGGGGGTGATACGAAAAAAGTCAAAGGCTGCTCGAACTTTGGGATCAATCGACTGCAGTTGATCAAACTGGGACCTGTACATAATAATGTTTAGTGACGCATCTTCATTGCGCTCCTGGATGCAGCGAAGTCCAGCGTCAAGAAACAGATCTCGCCGAGAAGGGCATATAGTGGCCAGGAGGATAGCAGCCCAACTAAACCACGGGGGTGAGAATTCCTTCAAGCAGCCCAGAAGGGCTATATCCTCGTCTGAAACTTCTTTCTGTAGCGCCGTATTGATTTCGTGACGCAGTAAATAGCCGTCGAAAGTGTCCATTAGTTTTTTCCAAGCCGGGATGGTAATAGAAGTATCCGAGAGTGACCTCAACTCTTCCAAAGTGTCTTGCAGATGAGATCTCCGGGTATGAATCGGACAGGGAAGTCCGGTACCAACCGGCTCAGGTTCCGTAATAAACCAGCATTCTTCGCCCTCTTCATCGACCCTGTCCTCGAAGCCTAGGGATCGAAGCAGATGATCGAAATCCTTGCCGAAAGCAACACAGAATCTCTTGTTTCTCTTTTTTATTTTGAGGACTTCATCGGTGGGCTTGGCTAGACGGTCCTCGATGTACTTAGCTAGCGTAGGAACGGCGGTCCCAGCGCCCCAATTGTCGGATACGTCAGCATATCTTTGTGGGTCTTCGATTCGGGCGAGTTGTAGGTTATGAAAGATTCTGCTATCATCTTGCAACATGTGGATTTGCTCGGCAGTGAGTTTCGGTGGCGCCACGAAAATGTTGAGCACGAAAAAACAGTCTTCCACGGCACAGATGAATCCCGCCTCCCCGGGTCCACGACGGCTACCTTCAGAAGGAATAGGGAAAGGGATGAGCATATGGCTGGGGTGTTTCGTGCTGTCCAAGGGCCGTGTACAAGTCTTGTAAGTCTTGACATGAAAATGATACCTGCATTCTGCGCACATGATAGACAGCAACGACTGGTCTTCCCTGTCATAGGTCTGGCCCGGGAGAAGAAGCATGGTATGGCTAGGACAGGCTGAACCCACATCGTATGACAATTCGGGGAGCTGTGACTGGAGAAAACGGTGAAGGAATAGTGGCGATGTGTAGGCTACATCTCGTTAACCGAAGCGAACTCTATTACAGCGACGTAAAGACGCAGCGAACGAGGCAATAACCTACCATGGGCATTTTCGGTCATACAGAAAGCACGTATAGCCTTGGCCTGCACGTCACTTAGATAGGAGACGTCGTCTGCGTCCGCGGACGGCAAGAGCACAACCATGGTGACGGCGCTAGTCGAATGTATCTGGCGCGTGGAAATCTGTGCCTATGGCAGTCGGGCGAGTGTAAATGGGCTGCAATCCCGGAATCGCGCGAGATCTTCGAGGCAGAAGATCAAGGGCGGAAAGCCGAGCTGGGCTTCATGTCACACTACTCGTAAAGTTTAGATATAATATCAAGGAAGAAAACCAGAACCATAGCTTTGATGCCTATAGATGAAATTAGTAAGCCGGCCGGGCTGAAGTTGAGATGATAGTCTGGAAAGTGCAGCAAAGGAACTCATGATGTGTATGAGAAAGAAAGAAACCGAGGCTAATGGGAGTAAAATGACATCTACCAAGATTGCATAAGAACCGATAGAGAAAGAAATAAGAAGGGGTTTGTTCCTTATGATATATATGTATGTATATATAGACCCATAGGTTGCGTGGAGCGATGCGAAACGGCAGGACACCGACTGAGTATTTGTTGGTGGAAATGAAAGGCGATGGATAAGTGTGTGTAGCCCGCGAGGCCGACGCATTAAGAGGGTAAATACGGGAAGAAGGGAGCGAGATGGAACATGCAGGACAGGAAAGCACCTTTGAGGCAGCAAACTAGCTGGTATACGGGTTTGAGATGAGATATGGGCGCTCAAGCGGTCGTGGACGTCGTAGTGGTTGGCTCAACAAATATATCTCTCGGGACAACCTGTGCCGCCATATGATGAAGTCGCCAACGATAGTAGTGGTGTTGTTGGTGGTGGTGGTGGTGGTGGTGGTGATGATGATGGTGGTGGTGGTGACGATGATGAAGAATAAGAAGAAGAAGAAAACGATGAAGACGATGGTGATACTGAGATGCGAATGACGAGCAGCAGCATAAGGAGGGGTATTATAGGCAAACAGATGCGCTTGAGAGAAGACGGAGCGGACAACGACGCATGTTTGGGGGTATCAGGCGCAACGGTAGAATTTGTCGATGAGTGAGAGTGAGCTGCGTTAAAGGTAGATAGCCTCTAAGCCTCAGGTCAGTCAGTACTCAGGTCTCTGGGCCTCGTAGCAATATCGCCAAGGCCCACCAGAAGGAGGTTCCAAATGTTGCTGCAGATGTGCCCCCCAGTGTCTTGCTTAGGGACTTGTGGCTGCCTTCAATATTGGCCCTTACGTACAAAGTACAAAAAGTATGTGCCTGTAGGTAAGCTACCTAGGTAGGTACCTCTATTTATAGTGGGTAGTTGGTACTTAGACTGATGCACGAAGGTAGGTAGCGACGGAGTAGAGGTAAGTCCAGTCCCGATATGTGGGGTAGCGACCGCCAATATCTGAGCCAATCGGGAAAGCTTCGGTCGAAAGCTGGAGCCTCCCTGCGGGCCTCGAATCAGAGCAGAGCAAGCTCCTCCCAGCAAACTTGCTGATTGCCCGTCCACCTCCGCGCCTAACCTACCAAACCTCTCCCCGTTTCCAATCGCGACAGCCGCCATTGGCTCCAAGATGCCGAATCCTCATCCCATCCAGAGACCGGTGGAGGAGAAGCCATTTCACCAGAAAGATGCCATCAAGTCTGGTCTCCAGGGCCTCGTGGTTGGCGGCTCGGCCGGTTTCTTCCTCTCCGCCGTGCAGAACTCTCTCGCAAAGCGGAACGTCGGAGCTTGGGGTGTCTTCACACGATCCGGCGGCACCATCGCCTCACTCAGTACGGATCGATACAGCTCCCATATTCGATCAATGACTATTGCTGACGCCGACTCCCGCAGCGGCCCTGACTAGCGTCTATAGCTTCTCCAAGGATGCCACCGCCAACCTGCGCGAAAAAGAGGACAGCCTCAACGCCGGGATTGCCGCCTTCCTTGGAGGTGCTGCACTGGGATTAAGGAGTAGGCGCATCTACATCTAGGCATCTATGTCGAGGCATCTGGATGGACCGGACACTGACGTAACTAAAACAGCCGGCAGTGTGGCACGTATTTTCGGCTTCGGCGCTGGTTTCGCCGTTGTCATGACCGTCTTCGACTACACCGGAGGTAGCCTGCGTGGCGTGAAAACTGAGGTGGAGGGGATGGATGAGTACGAGCGCAAAGAATATCTCCGAAAGAACCGCAGACGACCGATAGAAGAGACCATTGCCGATCTCGGGGAGGGCAGAGGTATATCACCCTTTCTGAGATCTACCTCGTCAATCGTTACCGCAATCCGCATGCTTAACCTCGCTATCTAGGAATCTACCCCCCCGGATACGAAGAACGGAGACGAGAGAGACTGAAGGAGAAATATGGCGTCGAGATCAAACCCGTTTCGGCGTTCTAGGAACCAAGGGGCCAACGCCCGAAAGATACAGGTCTGTATATATATAATGGGATGCCGTGTGAAGCCAATCGGATCTCCCTCTTTCAGCTCGTCAAACCGTGTCTCTTTTTCTTCTAGGCCTTCTAGGCCGCCAGATGCGACGATCCTTGATTGGTAAGTGTCCCCCGAGGCATCAAAAGTTTTCACACCCTTTCGTATGATGAGATTGCTTAGAGGCTGTTTATGACTCATTTATGAGCATGATTAGTCCTTCACCACATTGTTCTATCTTTCCTGACATCCTGGGTCTTCCGTTTAATACGATGCTGAAGTTTTGCTCCGAGTACTTGACGTTAACGCTACATTAGATTCCCTGATCCTATCTGCTCCCGGCCTGAACTTGTTCGTGCTCTACTTACTGGTCGTCATCAAGATGACGTGGAGGGATGTAGTCTTTCTCTAGCCGATTTGACGATGTCTGTGTCATCGCCAGAGTGTCGGTGCATGAAAGAGGCAGTAGATACACTGACGGTCTTCTCCTTTGATTTCAACCCATGCGTAATTCGCAAGTCGGATTTTGGAATACCCAGAGCCTACACCAAATAAGCATGAAGACGGGGCGGTATGGACGGTCGCTTACCTTGCTCAGGACTTCCAAGACAGCGGCATTCGCCTTGCCATCTTGCGGTTGAGCAGATACGCAAAGCTCGATGGTCTCGTCGGTGACAGCAACTACTCCCTCGCGTACCTTGCTGGCGCCGGGGCGCACACGACAGCGTAGTTGCAGGATCTCGGGTGATGATTTCTGTTTTACGAGGCTGATCGCTGCTCGAGCCGACATCATGTCGTGGGACCTACCCCTTTGTCAATACCGTTTCCGAACAATAAAGTATAGACTCATGTGTGTGCGTGTTGGCTATGGTTTAAGTACAATCATTAATTAAGCCCCTGGTTGACGACTCACGGAACGTAATCTTTTCTTCTTTATGGAACTTTCGTATCCGGTTGGGTAATAGTAGATTGGTTTTGGCTAAACGTGACCTGTGTTCTTGTCTGTTAAGACGGCCTTTTTTTTTCTTATCCCGGACTGGATCAGTAACTCCTCTAATTGTTTCGAGCGAGGGGATAAGCAAATATCTTGATAGCTGCTTAAACTTAACTCTAAGGTAGTAAGCCGTGAGCTAGAATAAGTAGGGGATAGCTTTTGTGTAGCCGTGTCACGAGGTATGCTTCAGCATCCAAAACTCTACAATAGGCCTCGAAGTGAAGCTTGGACCCCATTCATCGGCCCCACTTTTTCCATATGTACATTTGATGTACTTAATATTGGACAGGTACGAGGTACTTCGTACATCACCGTTTTGCAAGTGAGGCAAGTACATATCTAACAGAGCTACGGAGGTTCAGTCTAGTTTTTTCCTCCCCTACTTCAATCTTTTCTCATAGGTAAACTACAAGTCTTCAAAGCCACGCAAGAGGTTCAACTCCGACGTCGCGTCAGCCACAATCCCAGAATGTCCATCTAATCTAATCAGGTGCATGCTCGTCGACCGGATCCTCTCCAAGATACGTCTGCTCTTGCGCGGCAGCATGGGGTCGGCCTACGGGAACGCGAAGTACGGCTTCGGCGCTCTCGAGGACTCGACGAACGGCGCGGTCAACGGTCTCGCGAATGGCGGCCCTCACACCGTCACGGCCCTCGGTAGATGGTCCATAGCGGACACGCAGCTCCCCGGTAAGCACGGCCAGAAGAAGAAAGAGAGAGAAGAGGAAAAAGAGAGATAGAAAAGAGCAGGGAGGGACGGAGAGAGAAAGAGAGAGAAGAAGGAGAGAGAAGGAGAGAAACGAGATCTTCTGCTGACATCCATCTCGCTAGCCCCCGACAAGATCAACACCATCCACGTCTACGACTTTGACAACACGCTGTTCCAGACCCCCCTGCCCAATCCGAAGCTATGGAACAGCACGACCCTAGGTCGCCTAGGAAGCCCCGACATCTTCGTCAACGGCGGCTGGTGGCACGATTCGCGTATACTGGCCGCCACGGGGGACGGTGTCGAGCGTGAGGAGCCCCGCGCGTGGAGCGGTTGGTGGAACGAGAAGATCGTCGAGCTGGTCCGCCTCAGCACGAAGCAGAAGGACGCCCTCTGCGTGCTGTTGACCGGCCGTAGCGAGCGCGGCTTCTCCGACCTAGTCAAGCGCATCATCACGAGCAAAGGCCTAGAATTCGATATGATAGGACTCAAACCAGAGGTTGGCCCGAATAGCGAGCGATTCAGCAGCACCATGATATTCAAGCAAGCCTTTCTCAAAGCTGTCATGGGGACATATCGACACGCGCAAGAGATTCGCATATACGAAGACCGCCCCAAGCACACTGCCGAATTCAGGGACTTCCTCGCAAGATACAACGAGCAACAACAGAACCCGCACAACCGGCCTACGCGCGGCCCCATCACGGCCGAAGTCATTCAAGTCGCAGACATCTCCACCAACCTTGATCCCGTCGTCGAGGTGGCCGAAGTGCAGCATCTAATCAACAGCCACAACACCATCGTCGGCCGCCGATTAAAACGAGGTCGCACCGAACGCCTCGCTATCAGGAAAACCGTCTTTTTCACGAGCTACATGATCAAACCGGAGGATACGAGACGTCTCATTGCCCTCGTCGCCCCTCACTTGCCCGAAAACGAGGTCAAGTTCCAGGCGAACGCCATCATCATCACCCCCAGACCATGCCCTCCCCATATACTGGAGAAAATCGGCGGAATGCACGCAAAGATGCAGTGGGGCGTCGCGGGAATAGGATCCTGGGACAATAATCTATGGGCTGTCTCTCTACAACCCGTTCCTCCCTCGGCGCCCTTTCACACAGATTCAGGCACCCCGTCCGTGGTCATCGCCACCCGCCGGGCCGCTCGCCCTTCGGATGTGAACAGGATACAACAGTGGCAACCGATAGCACCCGAGAGAGCGTTCGCGTTCGAGACTACGGTGGGCGAGAAGGTGATGTTGCGAATCGAGCCTGAGGAGAGCCCAGACGACGAGAGTGAAGGCTTCGCCTCGCAAAGGGGCAAGCGAAAGCACCCGAGGCTGGACGGCGATGACCGTGCACAGCAGCGCTCTACAAGTGGCGGATACGGCCACGGTGGCTCGCGCGGCCACCACACCACATCTAACCACCAAGGACGTGGCGGGAATCGTGGTGGCTTTCGAGGTGGGTCCTCCAATCGTGGATATCGCGGTACCCCCAGGGGCCGGGGAGGCGGACGTGGTGGACGAGGAGGCGGTTACCGGTCGCTAGACGACCTGGGGACTAGGGAAAGCCAGAATGGCGTCTCCTACGACGATAACTTCCCCTCCTTTGGCGGTTCTCTGGCCTCATCTCAGGCAGGGCCCCCCCAGCCAAACCAAGGTTTCACGCAGCAAGGGGGCTGATGGCCGGCCCCCCTGGCGGCCTTGGTCTAGGAAGGCAGACTTGAAGAAAATTTTGCTAAAATGGACGGTGGTCTTGGGGCTACCTAGTCGCGAGTAGCAAGCGACACCTCTTGAAAGGTAGTAAACCGGACTCATCTGGTAGGTAATGTTATATATCCTCGCGAGGGGCAAGAGTCAACACGCGACTGGGCCAGTAATGAAGCGAAAGAGAGGTTTCGCCGTCGCCGTCGCCGTCGGTGAAGGCAGATTGTACAACCAATTATATTTGACATTTTTGTTGAGGGTAGGTACGTTAATTGTAGCGACTGGCGCTTCACTCTCGAGACAAACAACACGGGTCGAGATGGGTAATTATGATACGACGACTGTTGGTCTGCAATTGCAGCCGTGCAAATCTAATCAAGGATCAGTTGGGAAGGGAAGGGGAATGATATGATCATCAGGGGAAGCGAGCGGGCTTATCATGATTCGCGTTCTCGCTCCCCGTCGTATCGTATCGCATCGCATCGATGGAACAGATGAAACAGAGCTGTCTGTCTATCTATCTATCTATCTATCTATTTATCTAGCCAGACGGAAAACTCGGCGCAAGGCGCGCGTGTGCGTATGCGTATGCGTATGTATATGTGTATGTCGAGCCGGCAATATTTCTACTAGTAAGGTAGTAGCTTTTGAGGATTAAGCTACTTATATAAATACTGGTAGTCGAGACGAGACGTCGGTGACGACCAGCTCAGCTTACTTGAAGTACCTAACTTAAAGTGACGGAACCGAAACGAAATCTTGAAAAAAAAAAAAAAAAAAAATTTGCGTGCGCGTTGAATTACGTTATCATTTTTTTAAGTTGAGCAGATAGATGGATGGATGGATTACGGTAAGGTACTAGGTAATTGTGCTTACGCCCTGATTCACACGGAAAATCGAGGAAAATATCTCTGCGCGTGCATGTGATTGACTTCCGCTCTTTCTTTCATGGGCGGATCTGGTCGGCACGCCGTGCTATACTCCAGATGGATAGATAGATGCTTTCTGTCCCGGGCCAGGGGGGGAATCAGATCGGATCAGTCAATTCTCAGATCTACCCAACCCTACCCTACCCTAACCTTGCCTACTCCTAGAACTCCATGCCCTCACCCTCCTCCCTCTCCCTCTTGACCTTCGGATCGCGCTCGTCGCGCATGAGCGCGAGGACGAAGGAGCGGAAGAACTCGATATACGGCTTAAGACTCGTCTTCTCCCAATCCGCGAGATTCTTCTTCTTCTCCTTCTCCTGCTCCTTCTCCTGCTCCTTCTCCTCCTCCTCCGCCCCTTCCCTTCCCGCCTCGTCGGCGTCAGTCCACCCGTCGATCTCCTCGCGCAGCCGGAGCACGGTGGGGACGGCCGTGGGGTCGAACTCGTCGAGGCGGCGGGTGTCGATGGGGACGCAGACGCGGCCGGTGCCGGGGTGGACGACGAAGGGGGACTTGAGGAGGTGGTTGAGCTTCTTGGAGACCTCGATGTCGAGGCGCGGGTACGTGTACTCGAGCACGACGTCCTGCTTGGCCTCGAGCAGCGCGCGCGCGTCCAGCGCCTTGCTGGCGCCGCTGCGCGCCACGGCGTCGATGTCGGCCCACTTGGAGCCGCTCGCGCGGCCCGGGGACGAGTCCCACTTGCGCCGCAGGCTCTCGTTTAGCGTCCGGTCCGGGAGAAGCGAGAGGAGGTGCTCGGCGCGCGGGCCGGAGGACCACGGGTCCTGCGTTTCGAGGACGTCGGATTGGAAGTGAGGGGCTAGGATCTCGAGACTCCGGCTGAGAAGCGCAGGGAAGAGAGAGAGGGTTAGTACATGCGTTGAATATATATATATATATATATGTGTGTGTGTGTGTGTGTGTGTATTTGTGTGTGTTTATTCTCCACGGTTGGAGGCATTGACTTGACGGCTTACCTCAGGTGCGGGTGCAGCGGCCGGCGCAGATTCACCCTCTTCCCGCCCTGCGTGCCGCCGCGGACGACCTCGAGGTAGCCCGCGACGGCCCTCCGCTTCTGGTCGTCCATGAGGCGGGCCTTCTTGTCGCAGACCCAGGCGTGGGCGCCGCGGCGGCCCGAGTAGACCCAGAGGATGTGGCGGAAGCCGAAGTCGTCGCGCAGGGCGGCGTCGAGGACCTTGATGGCCATGGTCATGAACTGCCAGCACTTGAGGCAGATGTTGGCCTTGTCGCAGCACGTGCGCACGTCGTCGTAGTCGGTCAGATCGATGTCGAAGCAGAGCTCCTTGGCGAGGGGCTTGAAGGAGCTCTGGTTCCGCAGCGTCTTGCGGTCGCGCGGGTTCGTCGTGTAGACGGGGCCGATCTCGAAACGCGTGGGGAGCTTGGATATGATGTCCTTTCGGATGCTGAGGGGGATGTTAGTCTAGGGAGGGGGGGGGGGTTCTTATCTCTGCCTGTGAGACGGTAGGGGGAGGAGAAGAAGGGAAAGAAGGAAGGAAGAAAGGGGTCTACCGGCTTACAGGTCGGAGGTCGGGTAGGATTGGTATCGGAGGTATATCTCGTTGCCGGTGGCGTCGTTTATGGTCAGGGCGAACTCGCGGTGGCCGAAGTCGTTGGTCGGGGTCGGGCTGTGGTTCAGCCATTGAAATAAGTAGCGAAAGGGAAATAAGCGCTGGTAGAACATGCGCAGGAGCTGTGGATCCGAGGAGCTCACGCCGCCCGCGTTCTCTCTTTTCCCCTGGTCAGCCACGGTCTCTCTCGTATCATATCGTATAAGTTGTTAGACGGAGAATCAGAGGATGCCGTACATGGGTGAAGATGGAGCCGCCGGGGGGCTCGAGGGCTTGATCTGATCTGGTCTCGAGCTGGGGAACTCTTCGTCGGAATCCACGTCGGCGAATAAGTCTTCGAGCTTGATATCTTTCTTGTCGTGGCCGTTTGTCCCAGCCATCGTGACGTCGACATCGCCGTCGCCATCACCGCCGCTATTCGGAGTCGCGACGTCCGCCATTTCGGCCTTGGCAGCTTCACACAAAAAGCTTCGAGAGTCTGATAGTATCGAATGCGGTATCCGTGGAGTTGAGTTTGAGGTTTGTTTAACGACAATTGTTCAACGCTTGGCGATCGATTCTGATTTCGAGTCTGGACTGGACTTGTGCTGTATAATTCTTCTTGGAGGGGCTCATCTACCTAGGTAGGTAGAGTAAAGAAGCAGAAGCGCGTCGGATCGCGTCTTGACGCGTTAAGCACCTAGGCTAGTCCCTATTAGGTACATTACGTCAATAGATAAGATAAAGAGCTACTCTCTGGGCTACTATACCCATACAGGTTAGCACATCTACATCATAGATGTACAGTACCTACTTTGTACCTTGGGATGTAGCTACTGTACGAAGTATATCCGTTCTATATACTGATATGGATATCTCTTGAATTCTCATCTCATGATGGCCAATCGAAGCACGAAATTAGATGCTTAAGGCCTAAGTATTTTTATAGCCATGCGAAGTACAAGTGAAAGGTGATAACGCAACAAAAGACTACTAACTTGAAGTATCATGTAGGTCTACTCAACATATAGGTACATGCTCATATGTGTTTGTGCAAGTACCTACGCCGTTAGTAGGCAGTCGACCTCAGCTGAGACTGCAGCTGATGCTATACTTAGCGACGACCTTGTCCATTGCAGGAACATAAAACCAGGCAGGTCACCCCCCATTTCCAACTGGGCCGCCTGGATTCCATATCCTCTAGTCCAGGTATTCCTACTGGGTTCTAGGTAGAGCACGGGCTGCAGCGAGCCGCCGAGGCAGAACAATTATAGGCTATAGCTACTACATACCTACCTCAGGCTCACTCACTCTCATCTTCAGTCCCTTTTATCGAGTAGATGCCTTTCACAGAGTGCCTACATTTGGTCAAGTTACTTCCCCGCCTAGACCATCATTCTGTACATTAGGTGGTACTTAATCACTCGCCTCTGTTCTTCTCGAGAGCCGACGAGTTGAGGCTGTATATGTAAGTGTGTGCTCATCGTCGAGCATCTCGGTCCATCTAAGCTTATGAGAATCATAGTTCTAAGTACTTATTCGTCGTTCATCATTTATCGCCCAGCCAGCTTGATTGTACGCTCATTGTTGCCATGGATCCCTTCGACCATATCCCCGACATGTCGGTCGATGGGTAGGTCATCTCACCCAGCTGTTCTGTCTCTTCTCGTGCGTAAAGTCCCACGCTTACTCGTTCATCGCGCCATTAGGGGCACCGCCTGGCAGGTGGTCACTCTTCTTGTCGGCAGCGAGCGTCGTAGTTTTCAAGCCCATCTCCAGCGCTTGGGCCCTCTGGTCGCCCAGCTGAAACTGTCGCCCGGCGGCGAGGTCCAGCTACCCGAGTGGGACGCCGACGTTTTCAATCTGGCTATGAACTGGATGTACAACGCACCTCTGCCCCGGGTCGGAAACCTGGCCACTCACTTTCTGGATTTCAACTGGATCGCGCTTGATCCTAAACTGAAGCGCCCGGATGCCGACGAGTTTACTCCTCTCGAGATCCCCGAGGCGGACAACCACACCGCGCACTTCATCAACGTCACTGCTAAACCGGAGTATCTGAAATTTTCAGTCGATGAGCTACGGCTCCATTTCGATTGCTGCATAATCGACGACGAGGGGAGTGACGAGGGGAGTGACGAGGGGAGTGACGAGGAAGCCCTGGATGATGCCATAAAGGAAGCCATTAAGGAAGCCGACGAGGAAGCCGACAAGGAACCCCTCAAGGAAGCCGTCAACGAAGCCGTCAACGAAGCTGTCAAGAAAGCCTTCAAGGAAGCTGTCAAGGAAGTACGCGAAAATATACAGCGTGAAAGTCAAGAACTGCAGAACCGTGACTCGCCGACTCGGTCGAGCATTCCATCTTCGATACCAGATGAAGAAGCCGTGAAGGCAGATAGGGGCCAAACCTGTACGTCGTTAACCTTTCCCTTCATTCTGCACAAACACTGCTAAAAATCGACTATCACTGACCTCGGGTCTCACAGTGCTCCTCAAACTAATGGTCTTCGCCGAGAGGTACAAATGGGAGCAACTGTTCAACGACGCCATGGACGCGTTCTCCTATGGAGAAGTCCAACTACACCGTCTGTACCTGCCCACACCTTACATCGACCTGGCCTTCTCACACTCTCCGGCATCACCTGCCGCTCGCCGCTTCATACTCAATTATGCAATGGCCCTGGGACACCGACATAACTCCATGTCCACGTACCAAGAAGCTATACTGGCCCACCCCGAGATATTGTCCTGGATGTTAGCCCGCATGGACATGAGAACACTGGCAGGCTTCGCACACGACACACCTGATGGCACGCCGAACGCATTTACCCACCAAACGGACCCGGCCCAAGACACGTACCATGTCCACAACGGCACCTTCGTCGCACGTTGCAGGTGCCGAGGCGTCGGAAGCTTGTATCCCGTGGTCGTGACTAAAGTGTTGCCATTTCCCAAGGCTGAATTGTGATGAATTATACCCAAGACCCCACTAGATTTTGGCCGTGCTCGTGATTCAGAAGCGGCACAACGAAGTTTCCAGCCCGGAAGACGGAGATGGAAGGCTGTAGTGTATAGTGTAGTGTCTCACACTAAATACATGTATTTTTAAGCATTAGGTGCCCAAGATAGTAACATTGTGTCATCGTTATCGGTTTCGCAATTATCTGAAACGGGTCTGCGTCGTTTATATACTCATTAATTAGGCTTCTAGCTGAACTCTAATATCGCTACTGAAACAATGATTCCTCGATCACAAAATCTCAGTATCATCTTATATATCACTTTGTTCAGTAGATTTTCCTAAAATGATTGATAGGACGACACCACTGAGCCCACACAAGTCCCTAGGTTAGTTGGATGACTCGAATCTCAATATACGTTTGCGTAACCCCTAATTCTTATCACATTTATATTGGCTGCCCTGCAATAAGGTACCAGGATCAAGCCTGAGCAGGAAGCACTGTTGATACGATGGCAATGCTATCTTAGACGTATTCGGTGTAACCGCGTGCCATATTGCCACAGCGAGGTTTGCACTGATCGTTCCGATCATTCCACGATTGCTAGGCTCAGGCACTTAATGCTGGAACTGCATTATACCATCAGGTTGTAGCTTCTGGCTCATTGGGGCAACCCCCTTTTCCTCACCTTGGCCACAACACATTAGCTTTCCGGACCCAAAGTGAATGCTATTCAATGTGGTCAGCCCAAATGAGGTCACAACATCAAATAGCAGAGCTACCAGCAACTATCCTCCCTTCTCCCGCCAACAAGCAGAACCTAAGACGACTTCCCGCCATGACCAAGCCTTTTACGTCGCTGAAGCAACCCCTGCGACATTACAAGCAACTGCTAGATATGTGAACCAAGTATATCGCCCTCCCCCCTCCTCCTCTTCTATAACAACGGCACCGGACCCCGCTGGCCTCAATATGCTAACGATATTCAAACAGCGGCGACGCAGGCCAAAACCCAAGACGACAGAACATGAACCCCAGGGAGTACTGCTGCCACCCCTCGAACGCCCACGAGACGCAACATCTCTTCTTCCTCGACCTAATGATGGGCGCGGCGATCGACGCGTTCCTCCGAGGGCGAGGCGGATGACCTCAACCGCCGCGCGCGCCCGAGAAATCCCTGCCCACCTCGAGGTCGCGTATAAGCGGACCGCGGGGCCTCTTGCGTGGCTCCCTGGGTTCTTGGAGGAGGGTATGCTGATGCGGACCGATGGGAAAGGGGCCGTTTCGGCATCCAGTTTTTGCAATGCGTCGGGGGGATGATGGTGGGGGTTTCTGGACTGCGAGGTCCCGCTGGATTTGAAGGCTGTCGTTACGTATCATGTTCGTGACAGGCGGGCAGAGTTGGATTGTGGATGTGCTGGACGCCATGATTGTGTTCGACGATGTTTGTTGAATGTAGTGGATACGCTCCACAAACCTATTGGGTATATATTGTACTAGATATCCCAGGTCTATAGGATAGACCTTGACTCTTCTTCTTCACCTTGAATACAACCTATCGAGCCATCTACTCCACTATCTTTGACAATGTTGAAGGGGGGGCTGGGTTGGGTTAGCTGGAGGCATGGAGGGTGTTAGAGCGATAGACAAGAGACCCAGTTTAGAGATCTCGTGCCGGTGACTCTTCCCGTACTATGCAGAGGACTAGGGCTCTCGGTTTTTTTCATGTAAAATGATGAATAGCTGCCCTTGAATGCATTGTTCTCGCTAACTAGATTGACGTGGAGAGCGCCGTGGCATGTCTTGCGACCTTCTCTCGTGTTCGCCTGGTTTCGAATGGAAAGCCTTAGCTGCCGGCAGCTTGGTTCACATGATCGTCACCTCTTCCGGCTCCCCTTGCAAGAGACCCCGGGCCATGGTAGGGTATTCCTTCTGGTCCGCCTCACAGTACGGAACGCCGAAGGCGCCGAGGCGCGAATACCTGTCGCCGTCGTCCGGGTGCTTCCGTAAAAGCAGCCCCGTCACCCTCGTCCTGTCGTCTTTGGAGAAGAGGACAAGCAGATATGCCTGGATGTTGTCCGCGCCCTCGGGCAGCAGGTCCGTTTCCACCGCGTCTGTGAAGACCGAGATGGAGAGTTCAGAGTGGCCCTGTGTGATCCTGCCACGGTCGCGTTGCTCCGTCTCCCCAGGTAACGTCCAGAGAACCGGCGTCAGAAATCCCCGCAGCGTGAGGTATCCGTGGGTAACGCGCCCGTACTTGGTCCCCTCTACCTGGTGTCCTATATCAACTCCGACGAAATCCGCCATGGCGACTCCGTGGACAACGTAAAATCTGGTATCGACCGGTTGCGTGGTAGATGCCCAAGACCACGACGGGGCAAGATATGTGGGAGAACGCGGCTGATATGATTTGTTCGCAAGCGGATAGACGGGGTACCTGTCGACAACCCAGAGCAGCCCGCTCGGCAGAGACGACCGCCAGATACCGGCCAGATATTCGACATCGGACCGCAGACCGAAGCGCTCGGCGATGCCGCCTATGGCGGGAAGGCGGTCGCGGGAGAGCGTGAGCGACTTGCGCGAAAACGTATTGACGAGCTTATTCCACGTCATGATGCTGAAGGCCGAGTTCTTATGATCCCGCAGCCCGCGGAAGATTTCGATGCCCTGTTCGAGATCGGCGGCGTAGCACTTGTCGCCCCGTCTGTCGCAGTCGCGCTGCGACTGGCAAGACCAGTGTACGCAGGTCGAGCTGTACTCGAGGATCCGGTACGAGAATAGCCGTTCCTGGAAAGCCCACGCCCTCGTCGAGAGGTGGTCTACCGACGTTCGAAAACGCGTCGGGGCGATGACCAGGGGGCTGATCTGGCCCGACAGGTGTCGGTAATGCAGTTTGAAGACCCAGTCTGGCTTTTCATGTCCATACGGCAGGAGATTCTGCAGGAACCCCGACTGGACCGCCTCAGCCCTCGATGCCATGATGGTGATCTCGGCCTTCTCGTAGACGTGCCCCATGAGGTCGATTTCCCGTGCCCTGTCCTCTTCATCGTCTTGTATGATGCAGAGAGCGTCGACCCAGAGGTACTCGATTCCCAGCTTCTCGGTCACGATTACCGCGTCCTTGATCGTCTGCGGTAGACCTTGAAAATCGATTCGCGTTCGATGGCGGGAAAAGGTGTGCTGAGTCGTCCGTACGTCTTGCTCTCCTCCCCAGCAATAGGATAATGCGGCATACCGCACTGGGCTCCCATTCGGCTCTATCAGCTGAATCAGCCGCGTACCTTGACTCGTCCAAATCTTAAGCAGCCTGGTGGGAACAAACTCGCTTGCAGGGTGAGAACATTCAGGGTGGTTTTGGATACAATTCTGCAACCAGCCGCGTACTTGGGCAAATGATTCGTCTGATGAGATGTTTGTGTGTGCCGTAACCTCGAACTTCTCAGCGACAGGGCTCCCTAGTATTCGTCAGCTTACGGGTTCAGTGTCCGTTCTTCAACTTGCGGATAGACCAGGCGAAAAACGACGCGTCAAAATGCACACGTCGACACCTTGTTCTTGTCCCGTCGTGTTTGAACGAGACAACACCAGTTGCCGAATGAAACCCATGTAAGGCCACGCAAGTGTGATATAATGTGGTAAAATCAATACTAGCCTTTGTCAGTGAAGACGCGAAAGAGACAGCTATGGAGGAGCGTGGGGCTTCGGTTTCTCTCGAGAAATACATAGCCATTGCTGGTATCGTGGACAGCGCGGATCTCGACGGCATTTCCGTTCAACTCGATGAGAATGATGTTGCTATCTGGGACTCTGCTGGTATTACTGTCGATTGGGGGCACACGGTTATAAGGCCTAAGGGCTCTCCGTTGGCGTTGGTACTGTAGCTGCCCGGCGATTTGCTCTAATCCGGTAGAGATGAATTGATAGAATAGACATCCGTCCGAGACGAACCCCGCCGTCTTCTCCGCGTTGACCTCGAGGAGGTATGTATTTTCCAGCTTCTTGAGGATTGGATCTTTCTGATAGTATGTCCGAAGTGCCTTTAGTAGGAGCAGAGATTGCCTAGGCTCTGAGCCCTCGTGTAAATCGGGATCATCCTCTGGACGGGAGAGGAGGATTGACTGGCAATGCTGGCACGAGTGAGGGTTTGTATAGTCCATTGAGCTAGCTGACATAACCGTTCTCCATATGAAATTGACATTATATGAGAAGGCATCTACATTACTCTCAAAATAAGCTGCGATGTCACGACTGACGGGGTGGCGTTCAGCTGAGATATTGTTGGGGAGTCTTCTCACGCTAGACCCGAGATAGCTAGTTGTATAGATGTAAGTGTATATACTTCGTGCATATGCCATGCAAGGTGCAGGATTGTACGCATGACTTCAGAGCTGAAGCAGCCTTGCCGCCGCTCACCAAGGCGCTTAGCCACCTTCGCTACTGCGAATACAATCCAAGCATTAGACATATAAACATCGTGACAACGTGCAGCGATATCTTGCTCAATGCCGCAGCGTTTGAGTGCGAGGACGGTGAGGATGTGAGGGTATGAGACTGGATGCGAGCGCCATATTTTTATCAACGACCTGACTTCTCTCGCGCTGAGCAGCAACCTGGAGACGGATTCGTTTCTTTCTACTTATCCGTCAGCCGCTGGGGTCGGTATAGTGGGCGGGGAGTTGTGAGTTATCTATTTATGAGCAATAGCGAATCCTACTGTGCATCATCATGTCCGCGACGCTACCATGCAGTGGGGTCTGATAACAGCACGCCTGATCCAAGGTTGAAAGACTCGACGATGTAAGTACCAACACCTAGCGCCCAACCCACAAATGATATGACACGTATTAAATAAAAGCCCTTAGGAGAAGGTAAGTAATAGCTCACAGCAAAGAGAGAAGAGAACTGTAGTTGCTGCAAATTGGTAATGCAATCGTAATCATTATCGTGCTGTCTAAAGTTTCCGAGATTGTGAAGATAGCGTAGGCCAACTAACTGTATGTATGCGCATGTCTGTGTGTGTTTTTCGTCCATATTCATACAATCTGAACCACAAACCCTTTATTTCCAGTCGGCCGGTTCGTTCATGAATATCTTTTGGGGGGTGGTGTGAGGGGGTTTCGTTTTTCTTCTCCTCTGTCCGTCAATTCAACAAGCGGACAACTTGCCATATTCTCCCCGTGATTTTGTTCCAGAGATGCAACTTCGGCCTCCCCCTCCCCAATTGTCCTCGTTTTGAATCAAGTGAGTAATCTAAAAATGTTCGCATAGCCTCGGACTCGGCTTCGGACTCGGGCCCAGCCGTTTCTATCGACTAGCGCCGAACAGGTTGCTGAATCGGAATCGCTCTTTCCCCGCCGTCTTCTGCGACGCGCGGCCGAAGGACTGCTGCGAGTTGATGCGGCGTCCAAACGGCGAGGCGGCGTATTCGTCGTCGTCGTCGAAGTCGGCGCCATCCGCGTCGTCGGGGTAGCGCCGCATGCTCATGGCGCGCGGCTGTTGCTGTTGTTGTTGCTGTTGCTGCTGCTGCGCCATGCCCCCCGGACCCTGCATCGTCACGGGCCGCTGCTGTAGCAATCGAGGGGATATGGACAGGTCTCCCGACATGGCGCGCTGGACGTCGGTGCACTGTCGCTGGTACTCGTCGTGCTTCGCCTTGGCCTCGTTGAACCGCGCCTCCGCGTCGGCCCGCCGCTTCTGCAGCATGTGCAGCTCCTCGTCCAGGGCCTTGAGCTCGTCCTGCTCGCGCCGCATGTGCAGGTCGTACTCGCGGACCTTCTGGTGCAGGGGCTGCAGCACGCAGTCCATCACGCTCGGGCTCTTGAGACGCTGGATGGACCCGGCGATCAGCTCCCGGTCGCCGCCGACGGAGACGGGGCGGTGCGAGTGCGTGGGCGACGAGCCGCCGGACACGGGGGGCGTCGGGGAGATGGTGCGCTGTCGCGGTCCCGGCGAGGGTTTTGTCGGGCCCGGCACGCCGCGTCGCTGGGTCTGGCGGGCCATCTTGGCGGCGGCGGTCTTGTCGACGAGCAGCTCCTCGGACCGGCTGCCCATGTGCGAGGAGGGCGGGCGCGAGCGGTCCGGGAACATGGTGGTCACGGGCGGCCTGCTCTGGGCGGGCTGGTTGCGCTGCTGCTGCTGCTGCGGTTGCGGTGGCGGCATGGGTGCTGGAGGCGGACTCCGACCGCTCGCGCTCGGGGGCCCTGCGTTTGCCATGGACGGCCCGCGGTTGCTGTCGAGGTAGGCGTAGAAGTCGTGGTCGCTCTCGAAGTGAGAGTTGTTTCTACGGTGCGCGTTGGCGGAGATGTCCTCGAGAGTGACGCCCCGCGACGACTGCGGCGGTGTTGGTTGCGATGGTTGAGGTTGTAGCGGCTGCGGCGGCTGATTCATGGTTGCAGAGTAGGCGTCCATCTGGACTCCAAAACAAGAAGAGAGAGATAAGAAGGAAAAAAAAAAAAAAAAAGCAAAAAAAAGAAGATATTTCACAATTGCATTTAGTGAATTGGCAGGATTGAGCAGATACGAAGTAAAGAGAGTGAAAACTGAGACTGAGACTGAGACTTGACGATCGAGGATTAAGACAAACAACAGGCCTTGAGACTTAAAGACTCGAAGACTTGAGAATTGAATAAGTCGGTCTGGGCTATCTAATCGGAAGAAGTAGGCAGGTTAAGTTAGAATGGAGTGGCAGAAGAATCCCGGGTGGCTGGGTCGGGCAGCTTTAGCAGCTTTCCCAGCCACCGACGTTGTACTAATTATCACGGCCAAGCAACATTGAAGCACTTGGCCCGGAAGAAGAGCTACGAATTCGGAGAGCTGGCGTCTGCAGGTACCCGCCAGCTAATCGGAAGCTTTCAAATCGACTGCTACCCCTGCCTGTTACCCCGTATTCATGAACTAACCAGCCGAGCTAGACAAACAAAAGAAAGAGAAAGAAAAAAAGACATTCATGATATGATGATCTGAACATTGTTCTCATACCCATACCCATATACGTAAGGAACCGATGATATAAGCGCATGTTACTTGCTGCTAATTTACTATGAATGAGAAAGCAGCAATTATCTATTAAGCAATCCGATAAGACAAGGTCAGCATACCCCTGCTCACCCGAGAAGCCCGTGCACTGGCTGGTATTTTAGGTAAGACTGTTACTTACAATAGGTACAAAGGTATAAAGGAAGCCCCAATTTAATAGCCTTTGATTAGCTTATCTTATATATTTTACTCTACTTAATTTTACAATATCTTATATTTGAAATAACTTTTAAATATTAAATTTAAATAAATAATACTATATATTATTTTTTATTGAATTTTGCTGTATTTTTTGATACTAGATGTACTTATTTGCAACCGTTAGTTAAAAAGTTATTTGAATTGCAAGGTTAGGTAGGCCTACTTGGTCAATTGTACCAAGTAAGCCCATAATACCTACCAGTGCACGGGCTTCTCGGGTGAGCAGGGGTATGCTGACCTCGTCTTGTCTGCATACTCTTATATTCTAGGTTTGCTACTTTATTTAATTGCCTATGGTCTCTGTACATTGAGTTCGTACCTGCAGCTATAGCGTTAATTTCCCCTAAGCTGATCTATTAAGTGCACGTCATGTTTCAACCCATTGGCTAGGAGTTGTCTGGCAATTAAGACATTGCGCCCGCTAGTTCTTGTTAGGTACCTGTATACTTCAATATTTCCTTCTATTGCACAATATAACCCCATTCTACCCAGCTGCACCACGAACTTGATTCTCCACACAAGTTACCCAGACACACCGTTTGAGTGTTCAGAGTCAAATTTAAACTCAATATAGACATTTTACCCACAATTGCTAGGGGCCGAACCAAATTTATACAGAGAGCGGAGCATATCATGCCTAGGCGCGCGTCAAATTAACCTACCTAGGTACGTGTAGTTCAATTCAATAAGTATTTCGTAGGTGCATGTTTTCAAGAAACAAGCAATGTCTTAGATAGATACCTCTACAAGTAAGCCACAGCAATGTAACCTCATGTGAACACTTATGAGGCTTACAGAACTGCGATTTCCCTAACTTATTTTGTCCGCTTCAACCTTTAGTTGAGCTATAGGCAGTTGCGGGCGCGGCGGGTTCGTCCCCCTGATACTTTGTAGTGTGCAGAACTTTGTTTCCGAATGACTGCGGCGCTTATCCTCCCCGCTCATAATGGCGGCATCATGAGGGCTTGTCCCCTTAGGGATGCCTACGTCTTCCACTTCACGAGGTGTAGATATCATGATTTCGCTATTTCTTTATTGAGACAGAAGGCTAGCGAGTTTGCTATCACGCATTGAAATGGCCGCATCCAGGTACGTACCTTGGAAAATTGAGGACTTCTTTCAAACTCCCGTTTGCCTTATTAGCTACAATCTGTTGATCGTAGACTACAGCCGAGAGCTATATGCCGTTGAAGCCGGAGAATAGATGACGAGTGTTTAGGCCGTGTAACGACTTGTTTGACTTAGTGCACACTTCGGCACCCTCGCGCGGCACAGCATTTATAGTACCCACAACGGGCTCGCTAGTTGTGACAAGGGCTTGGGCAGTGTCAATCCAGCTATTATTTCTCTTTGGGTCTCAAGGCCCATGATATATTTGCTTCTTTCAGATATAGAGTTACTAGTACAATCTAGCCGGTGTTATTGTTCTTCTGATGGCCATGATTCCTCGTGGTCTGTTGGTCCACGAATAGTTTAGTGGAAGGCGTGGCCTATTCCCGGCGCGCCAGCATGGTCTTGGCTAAGTGCTGTGCAGTACACTCCAGCGGTTGGTCATTTATATTGCTTTACTACAAAAACCAGGCCACACAATCACTCCAAACCCATTAGCCCGTTGCCTGATAGCGATTACTGCCTACGAATCCAGAAACAGCTAACGTAAAAATAGATCGCTCAGCGTAGCAGAAGGGGAGAACCTTTCCCCTCCGAGGGCTATGAAAGTATCCCTGGAGCCAAGAATCCTTCTTGGCTAGGCTAGTGAATGAACCTTACCGAGTGTTTGGGACACATATGCTGGCCTGTGACATATGCGCTCGCACTCGGTAGTTTGAAAGGCTTTTTGGTGCCGGTGTGAAGCACCCATGTAGGTATGATGGGAATCGTGGTCTTTCTTTCTCCTCTTACCTGCATTTTGAAGGAGTGGCGGGGATCTGACAGAAGAGGTATCATTCCCACGATAGCGCGCATGATGCACTACGGTAGTACTCGGTATCTAGAGCTGCAACTCAAATGCTACCATGCGTTACAGTAGCAGATATTCCATACATGAGTAAGTGTATATGTATTACCTACTCTGCCTCCTCCGCTCTTTACTGACGGCTTTCTATCGTGTATGAATAGCTAAGATCTTTCACCGTACTCGCCAACACCTTTGGCCTTAAACTATCGTGAAAAACAGCAACTTACAATGCTCTCATCATAAGGAGGAATGATTCCGGAGAAATTCCGGGAACCGCAGAACGTGCACGCACCGAGTTTGCTGGACGACGAGACCGTCTTTCCCTAGATATCTTTCGGACTTAAAACTATTTCGAGTTGACGTGTGAGCGGTCTAGGGTTCTAGCGAAGCAGATGGGATGGAGGGGGAATGGGGCGTGGGGGCGTATTACCTCCAGTATAGATTCGCTCGAACCACGTCTGCAACACCCTGAATATACTTCTCGACATCCCTGTTGATCTCTCCGCCCCAGTTTGGCACCGCATGAATTGCCTCCTCCCATCGCTCGTATCTGCTCTCCAGCATATTTCCGACATAGTCGAAAGCCTCTTGGGCGCCAAGACCACTCATTCTAGCCACGGCCACCATATTATGAGGCACGGACTCTCCCTTAAACTCCATTAGCACACGCGATTTCTAGTGAATCTAACATATACAAACCTCCTCCTTTCTATACGAGAGAATATCGTTTGTTCTATGCCGGTGTAAGTTCTTAGTCAATGCAGCTCACTATTACTCCCACTTACATCAAGACAAAGTCAATACCCAACCGCTCGATTTCTCGGATAGCTGGGTGTTCGAAAACGTAGTCGGGTACCTGGAGTTCGTGCGCGTACTCAACTAGTGAAAACAGGGGGCTAACGGCGGCTGATAGCTGTCGTCTCTCTAACATCTCTTCAGGTGACACTATTTTGTGCGAGGAAAAATCTTCGACTTGCATCAGAGCACCGGCACAATAATCAGCCATTGCGGCAGCGAATCGCCGCTGTACCCCTGATACCAACGGCATTAATACATTGCGAAGTCCGCCTGTTAGAAAGGATTGTCACAAACCGCCTGAAGACCTCTGTGAGGTGTTAGTCTGTCTGCTGAATTGCTTCATGCCATGTACGCACCTTTTTGATCCTCTCCCAAATAGTGTCGTGTACCTTGATTATAGGCAATCTTTCCTCTCCAGATTCGTTCTTCTCTTGCGCATTATCTTCCCTCATTGGACTCATAAGACTTTGTAACATCATAGCTGCCGCCATGGGTTGGTCTCGAAGTTCACCGTTGTCAAACACTAACGTAGAGACTTAATTGAATGAACTATGAAAAGTGGCATGCTATTATCAACTCACTGTCGTCATATGGGAAGGCCTAAGAGTATTGTTAGCATGAGTCGGCCATGGTATGCAATGATCACGAACCCAATTCCCCCAATCGCATAAGGTTCGGTACTCCGCGAGGGCGGCTTCGGGCGCTGCAATCGAAATGAAATAAGAAAAGTCGCATTGATTTATGCAGGCGGACATCCTTTCGTCGAGAGAACAAAATCTAAACAGACAATTGTGAGAAAGCCAGGATGTTGTCTAAACAGATGAGTAGATAAGCGTACTCGGAGATCCAGGCTTCTGAATTCGCTTTTACCTGCCTGTAGTTTGGATTTAACCTAGGTGGTTCTGCAAGGAACGACACAAACACTGCGATGCTCACGGTCAGTCGTTGCCATTTTGAGAATACTATGTAAGTAAGTATCTCGAAGAGTAAGAAGCTCCCAGGACACAGGCTCGACTAAGAGAGGACGGTTATACCCTCAACTTCACTGAGCTATAAGGAAAAAGTCTAAGAGTTGATACTCACTATCAGGAATTCGGACCATGACTCGTTCGGATCGATCAGGAAAATCTTGCGTCATTTTTACTTTATAAGCAAATATTCTCGGTGTGTTGCCTACTAAGAATCGCAGTTTCAAGAGGACTGAAACGACCTGGAATACAGGAGCCGGCAGACCTTGGTTATAAATGCAATCCCTACGGTCTATGATGACTATATAAGTTCCTCCTACGTCACTTCAAGACGCAAGCAGACCGAGTTTTGCGCCATGCCGTTGCTTTTCAGACCTTTCAAAAGCGAGTGTAGCCCCCTCATATGGAAAGCCCGGCTTGGCACGTAGTTCTCGACCTCAGACATGTCACTAACACAGGTACACCGATCCCGGCTTCTCTACTCATCCGTGCTCAGGATAATCCTGTGCTCAACAATGTTGTTAGTTCGACCACCTTTCTTTCCCCACCGCTTGATTCTCAAACTCCACTTAGAAGCGTGGTCTATAAAATCAACATGCTCAATGCCTATCGCCTTTGAAATTCGTCTATTAAATCATGAATGTACGCCATGAGGTTCAATGGTCTTATACATGGCGGTTCCAATCGTGAGTTATGAATAAAACCAGACACTCAAACCTCCAACTTATCAACGCTCTGATTCTAGTAGAGCATGAGGATTCAGTGCGCTGCAGTTCGGCATGTTAGTAATGTATTGGAGCACTAAAGCTATACCCGTTAGCGCCGTCGTCAGACGCTAGTGTCGCTATATATCGCGGGTCATCCCGTATTCTACTACCTAATTCAAGCCTAGCGTACGGTTTGAAAGGACTGTTCTCCAGTCGTGTCAAAAAACAAGCTGCCTCCTGCCCATCTTCTTGTCAAAAATCCGTAAATAGCACGCGCTAACTAGTTCATCCGTACAACGAGCTCTCTGGGTACAACTCAGAACTAGCTAAGCAAGCAACCGAGCCTGACTCCAAGATAGGTTAGTACAGGGAACGTTTTAGGATCACATGAGGCTTATAAAGAGCGGCTCAATAAAGCCCCTCTATGATATTATAAGCACTCAGCGCTAAGGTATATAAGTACATATTCAGAATGCGATGTCGAAAGGAGCCGATGTAGCCGATTTCATTATACAAGGAAGTGCTCCGAAACAAAACACTGAGTTTTCAGCGAGCTTCAGATTCATGTGCATGGTATAAGAAAAGCAAATAAGGAACTGGCACCACTGAGCAGCAACTCTAGTCTGCCTAATTCTCGGGCAATTCTCATGCATTCTGCTTCAGTGGCTTGGAACTATAGCAGTGGGCTGCATAAGCGAATTTCAGCTGAGCCAAGAATTCGTCAACTATCCAGTACTGGAATGACCCTCATATCTCCGTACGCATCTCCGGGAAGGTAAGCTCCCGTCTAGCCGTTGGTCGGGATGCTAGTACGATGCCTCAATTCAACTTCGAGTTTCAATGCTCATAGACGGTGACTATGTATTCAAACGTTGATTTTGAGACTGAGCGTAAAGTAATATTACGAACGTTTTGTCTTCTTACACTTAGAAAGTTAACCAATAGCCTACTAAGGTAGTGGGTTAAATAGGTCCCTATCTTGTTTGAGTAAGTTACGCCTAGCTATTTACTCAATCTTTGCGTGAGGGCGGCCACGTCTAAAGCCGGGCAAAATCTATAGTATCTAGCCTAGTTACTTAATCGTAATCTATCATGCGCGTGAGCAGCTGCCTTTATTGGCATTATAAAGACCTCGCAATAGGGACAACTTGTTCTGTAGGTCGGGGTAAATATATCGTGCGACCACGGGGAATGGCTTGTTGGTCATCTCCGTATTATAATATCTTAAGCCTGAAAACCTTTCAACCATCCCAAACCTAAGCCTATTGAGTCCTACTTATTACCTGGAGGATTGGCTTACATGCACAATTTATCACCGACGTAGGTCGGAATCACCGGTCTAGTGGGTCAATATCGCCTTCGAATGCAGTGCGCCCCTGCTGACCGCTCACTCGAGACGCATGCACGTCAGATGAGTAAATCATTGCCTAATGAGAATTATTCTAATTGACCCTTCATAGACATAGAGGTGACATATAAGCGTTCTTCCCCTACGGGATACCCAGCTAATCCCATACCATCCCCACGCTGTCCCCGTGCCGCGGACATCCCACAGCCAACATGGATACAGAAGAGAAGATAGGGTCTTTACAGCGCTCAGGCTCGTACACTTTTGAGTGGACGAAGCTACATCTGCCCAGATGGAAGACGGACCCCATGAGATACCAATATGATGTGACAGCGGCAAAGGCACTGAAACAATTGCAAGCCATTGCGAAAGAGAAGAATCTTTCTGATAATCCTCGGAAGCGACCTGACTTATACCAGCTATTGGCAGAGAATCACGCAAGCCACGTTGACCTTCGAGACTTCTGGGCGCAGTTACACAAGATTCCAGCTTGGGTTGACTGGGAGCAGCTTGAGCGCCGCCAGCGCTTTTTCTATCGGTACGCGGCGGCGAACTTGATGGGCTTCGCGTTGCAGGGTTTTGTTGGCGAGAACAGCGCTGCGGTAAGTATTTCCCGGTTTCGGCTAACAGCCAACAAAAAGGAAGTCGATATCTGGAGCTGAGGCTAACTGGCGATTGATGGTGAATTAGTCGGGCGTTGTTGAAGTTCTCGTCCGCACGGGCGGCTTCTCGACGCGTGTCCTACTGCATCGTCTTCTCGAGACTTTTCAGTGGCTTCTTCAGGTCACGGAGTCCCTGCCTTCGATCCAGCCCGGAGGCGCTGGATACATCTCGACGGTCCGTATCCGACTTCTTCACTCCTCGGTGCGACAGAGAATTCTGAAAATGGTCGAAAGTCGGCCAAAGTATTTTGACGTAGAGACTTATGGCGTGCCCGTGAATACTCTTGACAGTATTCACTCGATAGCTACATTTTGTTGCAATCATATGTGGCTCCAGCTTCCCCGGATGGGTGTTTATCCAACCGAGCAAGAGAAGGAAGATTACGTAGCCCTTTTCCGCTATCTCGCGTATCTACTAGCAACGCCAGACGAGTATTTTGTGACAGCTGACCAAGCCAAGGCCACGATAGAATCGATGCTCATCCATGAGCTGGCCATTACCAAGACAAGCCGAGTGGTATGCTTCAACTTTATCAAATGTCTCGTGGATCTGCCCCCCTTCAATGTTTCGAAAGAGTTCATTGAGGCCGGAAGTCGGGTCTTGAATGGAGACGAGCTGTGCGATCAACTTGAGATGGGACGCCCAGGTTGGGTTTCCTATGCGTCCTTTAAGGGGCATTGCTGGCTTGTCAGCGTTTTGGCGAGAGTCCAGCGACTAAGTCCTGCATTTGACGAGTGGATTATACAAGTAAGTCAACCTCGGTATAGGGACATTGGCCGACTGTCGCCTGACTGACTGGCAATCAGAAATGGAAGCACCTATTGCACTCTGCTGTCATTCAGAGTGGTCTCAAAGGAGCGTCCAAGTTCGATTTCAAATATGTGCCCGAGGAAGGCGTTAAGGTTGAAAAGGAAGGAAATGGGCGAAAAAACGTGACATACGGTCTCTTTTCGCGTCCTGTCGAGATCTTCTACCTAAGTGTCTTGATATTTGGCATGATCATAGCGACTTCGGCATGTCTCCTTACGTTGTGGATAGTAGCGCCCCATCCGATACAGCAGGGTTCCAAGTACCTATAATCAAATACCTACCTATCATAGTCGTGTTTATTTTGGAGAACATGATTGAGGTTTTCGTTCGCATTGCAATTGGGTGGCGTCAATAGGGGTTGACAAAGCCATCCTAGCGCGCCCATGGCCATGAGTCTACACTACTTGGGCGCCCGCCAAGAATCCATGGACTCTCATGGGTCGGGCCCTGTCAGGGCCTAGGTAGTGAGAGTAATAAGCAAGACGGAATGTATGTTTCTACGGCCCACAAGGCTCCACTGCATAACCTTTACATCTACAATAACATATACGCATACACAATTTGGCACAAATCTGACAGAAAATTATTAAATTAATAAGTCTAATATAGAAATAATATTTAATACTTTTTAATAATATAACTAGAGATTTATTTAATTATGCTTTCTTGTTATGCTAATAATATGTTAAAAAATATAGCCGCAAATTTAGTAGCTAATATATCTACTTTTTAAACTAATTTTTTTAAGCTTTTTAAACTAGTTTTATAGCAAATATAAAATTATAATTTTAAGCATACTTTTAATTTAAAGTTTAATTAATAATAACTTTTGCTAACTATTAAAAAAACATATTTAAGCTAATATATTAAATATACTAGTTTTTTTAAAAAAAGCTTTTTAAATATATAAGCTATAGCTATACTAAAAATAGCTTAACTTAAAAAAAAAAAACTTAAAAAAATATAAAAAACTAAAAAATAGTTTTTAATAAAAATTTAAATATAAAACCTTAATAATATATATAAGTTTTTTAAGTTATATTAATTACTTTTTATTATTTAAATAATAGCTAAATTATTTTTTAATATAAATTAAAAATAAATTATAGCAATTTTTTATAATAAGTTTAAACTATTAAATTTAATTAAACTATATACTAAAATATTTTATATTTTAAATTTAGCTATAGTATTATATATAAGTTAAATAAAT
>MU396843.1:0-58036 GCA_022578855.1 Nemania serpens | reverse complement strand
AAATATAAATTAAATAAATTATAAATAATTAAAAAAGTTTTTTATATTTAGTAAGTATAATTATTAATTAATTATATAAATATAAAAGATTTATAATTATAAAAATTATATTAATATAAAAATAATAACTATTAATATAATTTTTTTTTTAAATATAACTAAAATATAAATAATATTTAGTTATATTTAATAGTTAGTAATATATATTAAAATATATAATATATTAAAAATATTATATAAATAAAGTTTATTAGTTAACTTAAAAATTATAAATATTAATTATTATAAAAATAAAAAACTTGCTGTTATTTTTAGTTAAATATAAAACTTTAATTTAGAATTTTTATATATATAGTAATTAAATTAGCGCTATATTTGCCTTTTTTTTAATATTTTTTAGTAATTAAAAATCCAATTATAAAATAGTAACCTTTTATATATATATAATATAATAATTTATATTTAGAAAATAAAATATGTTAATATAGTTTAATATTTAATTATTGCTATTATATTAATAGATAAATACTTTATTAATATAAGCTTTAGTAGCTTTCTATAATATAATAATAGTATGTTTTTATAGTTAACATTTTTTACTTATTTTATATATAAGCTTTTAAATTAGTTGCTTAAATAGCTAATATAGTATTAATAAGTTAACTTATTATTAATAGTATTTAATTTTGCATAATATAATAGCTAAATATTTATATTAGTAATATATTAACTTTTATATTAATTTAAAGAAAATATACTATTTAGCTACTAGTAGTATTTTTAACTATTAAAATATAAAGTAAGCACTTGTTTATATATTAAAATTATAGCTAAGTTTATTGCTTAGTTAATAGCTAGGCTTATAATTTAGCATATTATTTAAATTATAAATTAGTATGTATATTTAAGCTATAATAGCTTTACTGTTTTAAAAGAAGTTAAAATTAGTTATAAATAAAAAAGTTACTGGTTTATTTTAGAATAATAAGGTAGTAATTCTAAAATAGGCTTTAATAACGCCTAAAAAGCTTATTATTATAGCTACTTAAAAATATTAAATTAATAAAGTTTTAGTGCAAGCTTTAATAAATATAAGTAAGTATTTTTTATATTTTTTAAAATAATTAATTTATATTTAAAATAATACTAAGTATAACTAGAGTTAATAGTAATTATAACTATAATAATTGCGTTAAATATAGTAATAAAATAATTAGAAAAAGTATAATAAAAAAGCAATAAAAAAAAAAAAAGCAGAAATTTTCTTTTTATAATTTAAGTTTATATATTTATAGTATAAAGTAATTATAATTTATTTTCATAAAACTATAAAAAGCTATAATATAAATTAGTACAATTTTTTTTTAGTAGTTATTAAATATAAATTTTATTTTTATTTTATTTTTTTATACTAATATTTTTAATATAGCTAACTAATTAGAAATTTTTATATAGTAAAACTTTAAAAAGTTATTTAATAGTAATTTTAATAATTTATTTTAACTTTTTTTTCTAATTTTTAATTAGCCTATTTTGCTAAATAAATTTATATTATGTTAGTTTAACTTATTAAACATACTTTATTTGTTACTACTAGTATTATACTATAATAATAGCAATATAATACTATTTAGTTCTAGCTATAATAACAGTTTCTTATTAATAACCTTTTTAAACTAGCTAATTTTATATTTTAAACTATTTTTAATAATTAATTTTGTTTAAAAAGAAACTTTTACTTATTATATATATAATAAAAGCAAAAAAAAAAGATTTTAGTAATAGCTATATATAATATTATAGTTTAAAAAGCATAAAATTATAAAAAACATAATTAAAAAAATTAAACAAATATAAAAAATATTGTAAAAACGGTTTATAAATAATTAAAACAAATAAAATTAAAGCATAAAAATTATTACTAAAACTTTAAAAATAATTTATAAATATTGCAATTAAATATTAATATAATATATTATATAAATAAGTTTTATATATAAGTAAGTTTTACACTATTTTGCACTTTTATATATATTATAGATTTTTTCTTATTATATAATAACAAATAATACCTTTAACTTAAAATAAATTAAATATATAGCTTATATTTTAAGCTATATAGCAAAATAAAAAATTATTAAATTAATATGCTATTATAATATATAATATTTCTGCTAAAATATTAGCTAACTATATATATAATTATATAGTATATTTAATAATAATATCTAATAAATAAAAATTAACCAAATTTAAAAAGCAAACTATTATATGCTATATAATAAACCTAATTTTATAATTATTTCTTTTTTAGTTAAATAGTATTAAAAATATAGCTAATTTCTTTTTATATATATATAATATAATTATAGTTAGTATTAATTAAGCGTTAAACTTTATATAACAATAATTTAATTTTTAAATATATTTTTATTAAAAAATTAATTACTAATAAATTTTTTATAAAAATTCTAATATATATTAAAAGTAATATATACTTATACGTTTAATAATTAAAAAATTTAAAATTATTAAAAAAAATATTTATAACTTCGATAAAATAAGCTTTATAATTTTAAGCTTATAAATATATTATTTTATATTAGTTTATTTTGCTATAATATATTATTATATTTATATTAATAGCTTTTAAATATACTAAGTAATATATTATATAAATAAGTTTTATATATAAGTAAGTTTTATATTATTTTGCACTTTTATATATATAACTAAAATAACTTAACTATAATATATTAAATTAATTAAATTTAATTGAATATATTTTCGCTAGATATTTTTATAGCATTTTAATAAATATATGCATTATATTTAAGCTTGCTATATATTTTATATTATTTTATGTATATTAGACCAGCTTTTATATAATAACTATTTATATATACTTTATACAAAATTTATTTTTTAATAGCTTGTTTAGCTTTAAAATCTTGTTTTTGCTGCAAAATAAAAAATCTTTTATTTTAAATACATTTATTTTTTATTTAGCAACGTTAGCTAAATTTATAGTTAGCTATATATAGTATAGCAATTTTTTTTTTTAATAAGTAAACTTTGTATATAAATATAGTTATACCTTTTATAACTTAGTTAACTATTTTAAGAATTTTTTTTTAGCAAACTATTTTAGTATTAAATAACTTTTTGTTTAATATAGTTTGCTTAAAATTTTATAATAGAAAAAATTAACGCTAAAATAATTGTTACAACTTTTAATAAGTATAAATAACTAAAATTTATATATACTAGTAATTAAAAATAGTTATTTATTATTTAAAATATTAGTATATATAATTATACTATTTTTTTATATATTATTTTAGTAAAAAAATATTATCTTTTTTTATAATATAAAAATAGCAAATTATTATTTAATTAAGTTATTATAACAACAAAAAATAGCTAAATAATAAATAAACAAAGTTTTAATTAGATTTAATATTTTAATAAATATACTATATATTATATAAAAAGTATTTACTGCTTATTAATCTTTAATAGCTATAAAAGCTACTATTTTACTAAATTTAAATTATATATAAAAAAATATAAAATTATTACTTTTTATATACTTTTATACTTATTATATCATTTTTAGCCTTTTAATATTAGTTATTTTAGCTTGCTAAAATATATATACGCAAAAAAAATTAACAAATTAATATAAATATATATTATATATATTTTAAAGAAATAGTTTTTTATAGCATTTTATTTAGTATATAAAGCTTTTATAACTAAATTAAATATTTAAAAAGGTTTTTAAAGCACTAAATTAGTTTTATATAATTTAAATTATATTATTTTATAGCTTAAAATAAAATTACTAGCTAAAATATTACCTAAATTATTATTATTAGCTAAAGTATACTCTTTTTTTTAGCAATTATAAACCTTATATAATATTAAAAATATAAAATCTTAAGCAAACTATATTAAACAAAAAATTATTTAATACTAAAATAATTTGCTAAAAAAAATTCTTAAAGTAGTTAACTAAGTTATAAAAAGTATAACTATACTTATATATAAAGTTTACTTATTAAAAGAAAAAAATGCTATACTAGATATAGCTAACTATAAATTTAGCTAATGTTGCTAAATAAAAAATAAATATATTTAAAATAAAAAATCTTTTATTTTGCAGTAAAAATAGGATTTTAAAGCTAAACAAGCTATTAAAAAATAGATTTTATATAAAGTATATATAAATAGTTATTATATAAAAGCTAGTCTAACATATATAAAACAATATAAAATATATAGCAAGCTTAAGCATAATATATATACTTATTAAAATGCTATAAAAACATTTAGCAAAAATATATTTAATTAAATTTAATTGATTTAATATATTATAGTTAAATTATTTAAGTTATATATATAAAGATGTAAAATAGTGCAAAACTTGTTTATATATAAAACTTGCTTATATAATACGTTAAGTATTCGGTATTTTATATGCAAAGATAATCCTGTAATTAATATTGGTAATAATCTAACAATAAATCCTAACAACTTAGTACCCAGGTATTCTAAGTAATCGCAAGTGTGGCAACTTATATGTATAAGACAACATAATAGGTAGATTTATCATCTAACAAAGGGAGTTTTGTAGGTGGCTAGGAGTTTAGTCAGGGGTGGCTAGAAGGTGGGGTGGGGTGTGGTCGAGGTGGCTCAGGCGGCCACAAAGTGGCCCCTTTTTTAAAAAACAACGTGCCTCCGAAACAACGTGGCTTCTGAAGGAGGGCGCTTAAAGCTATCGTGTTAATAGATTTTGTTTGCATCAAAATGAAACGAATAGACTGAACTTGTAGCATTCCCGCATATGATATTTTCAGCAGTGGTCACCATTCTTTCGTAGAAGTAGAAAGCTCTAATTCGTCATTGTCCCTAGACCTTCTAGACGATAGAAGGGCTTTTAGGTTGCCTTTTGTCCCGCTCTTATTAATTCAATACCGCCTAGTGGGGGGGGAAGTACTGTTTAAATATACGAAGGTTGGGGCATTGGTTTCATTCATTCAACGGACCTAAGTATTCAACATAACCTTGGGCGCGCAGTAGTTCCGAGTCTTCGATCCCTCCCGGTGCCAATTCCAATGCGCTAGGCTGCTCTGGAGGTTGGTATGTCGGTGAACGAATGGGCATATCAGGAGAAGCTTGTCGCGCCTCTTCCACTTGCTCGAGAAATGAAATAAACTGTGGACCGAGATGAAGCCGTTCAAGCGTGACATAAAGAGATCTTGGATATCTTCTCGATGGGCCACCCTGGGCTGCCAGCGTTGACGCAGGCAACTCGGCATATATGGTGTGAGGGTTTGTGTCTAGTTTTTGTTGCACCCTTGAACCACCTTGAGTTGCCACTATCGGCACGACTTCCAGGCCTTGTTCTGCGAGATCCGTTGTCTTCCCGGACTTGTCGTCTTTGGAGCTATCAGAGGCGTCGATACCATCTAGCCAAATAGATAGATATGAAGCCGACGATGATTCTGAAGTGAGAAGAATTTCCCTCTCCAAGTTGTCTTCTGTAAGATCTGGTGCAGTCGTGACTTGGGACCTCGGATCATCATCTTCGTTAATTGTGAACAGTTCCCCATGTTCGAAGTCTTCACAGTGAAGCAGGGCGATAGGCAAGCCACTTTGTGGCTTGCTAGTGGCTTAGCTAGGCTATAAGAAGCTAGAACTCGCACAAATACTCTAGACTAGAAGATCCCCAATTCAACTACCGTTTTGCCACCTATATTGGGTTTCCTTTGTTCTTGTTTATTCCTTTCTATTAGGGATGCTTTGGCTCCTTGAGCAGGGTATGTAGCATACTCTGTTTTATTGGTGTCCTCGTTAGGCTCAAGCTATGTCGACTTTTGGATTTTGAGACCAATTACTAGTACTATTGCATACAAATTTGTATACAGATCTGCTCTCTTGGGATCTTTGCCGCCAACTTCTGATGCATATAAAGACAACAACTATTGTATAGCTAGACATATTGCTATACAATTTGTATGGAGACCTGTTTATAGCCGAAAACTTCGCTTTCGCTTCGTTTATTTGCTCGTTTGCCTCAAAAAGCTTAAATTAACAACTTGCCCAACCGATAACGCATACAAGAACAGTTTCTTTAGCGTTTTGTATGCGAAAGTGTTCATGGACCTATGACCAAGGGAGGCTACTGCTCCAGGCTATTGCTCTAGGCCATTAGACTATTGATTAGTCAGCCAAGCCTGCCAGACACTTTGCCAGCCAAATAGTATGGGCTATTGTCTGAAGTTATACTGGCCAGCCTAGCCAGCCGACCTACCTGGCCAGCCGACCTACCTAGCCTACCACTTGAAACTTTTGTTTCAACCTACAGACCTTCGACCTACCGATCCGTACGATGTACCACCGTTCCAGAGGATACTACGATTACCACTTGTTTTATACGCATACAGAGATAGCGAGGGCTATGGCGTGACCTTTAGGCTTATTGCAGAAGGGTAGGCAAGGGAGAGACCCTTAGGCCTACTAGAAGCATAAGCGAGGGTTGGCGGGGCCACTGGGCCTTGCCTCTGGCATAGGGCTATAGGGCCGTGCCTGGACGAGATACTAGCAGGAGACTACAGAATTTAAAGAATACGAATAGACCGAGATATATTGCATACACTTTAGTACGAGACTACGTCCGAAAGTATTACAGGCTTGGGTTACAAGCAGTTAACCTACCGGAAGGGACCTAAGGGGGGTCTACTTTTGACGAATACGGAGGGCTTTGGCTACAGCCTTGGCTTTGGCTTAGTGGTTTGGAGGCTTGGAGGCTTCTTTTTTTTTTTTCTAGACCGTAGGGTCTGGAGGGCTAGTGTTTGAGACACTATTGGGTTGTTGTTGGTTATTTTGGCTAATTTTTTGGCTCTATTTTTGGTTGATTTAAAGCGTACGAGGCCGTACAGCTTTAAATAAGGGAGGTCTGAAGCAGGGCGATAGGCAAGCCACTTTGTGGCTTGCTAGTGGCTTAGCTAGGCTATAAGAAGCTAGAACTCGCACAAATACTCTAGACTAGAAGATCTCTAATTTAACTACCGTTTTGCTACCTATATTGGGTTTCCTTCGTTCTTGTTCATTCCTTTTTATTAGGGATGCTTTGGCTCCTTGAGCAGGGTATGTAGCATACTCTGTTTTAACAGACAGATCTCTTTCGGCCCCTTTGCGGAGCTTCATGACTTTGAGATGACAGGTTACTGCCCTGATCAGTATCCATATCGTTTTTATCAAGTGGCAATGCGAGTACAGCTAGGCGTTCCAAGTGGAAGGCCAGATGTCTCTGCATTTCAATCAAGGAATCAATACCCGTCGGGCAAAAAGGACACTCTCTTTGGGGTCGTGTCGACGGCCCTACGACGGATGACAACAGCTCAGCGGAGAAGTGCTCGGTCTTCGTATCCTCGTGTTGTTCCTGCAGGTGTTCGACATACTCGGACTGAGTTTCAAACTCCTTGGCGTGTTGCTGACAGTGCCAGACTCGAGTGTGTTGGCTTTCGTGGTCAATCCATTCTTGCCTTGAACTGTAAAGGCGGTTTGGGTCTTGACATGATTCGTACGTGCAATGATATGGCTGCAAATCGTGAATGAGGTGATTTCTACCCAAAATTAGGTTATAGATCATGAAAGGTTTGCGGATGGAAAGTGACAACTTACCGCCAGGCGTCAGTACTGAGATACCTAGCAGGGCACAATAGTAAGCAATAAGGGCAGGGGAAGAAGTCGCTCCCTTCGGCGACGTGAGGTGGAGGGGGCCATGTGACTTTATCTCCGTTTGGACTGAAGACAGTCGATACGCGAGTTTGGTACGAGACTACCGAGGTGGCATCTTGGGAATTGAGGAGACCAGGCGGTATCTGGGTAGCAGACGTAGCTATTGACTGCTGTGGCACTGATCTCATGCGCTGATTGAGAGACTGTCCTTGGCTCTCTACCGACCCTGTGGCAACGGCAATACCCTTATCCTTGTGCTTTTCCCTAGTTATAAGAATCTCACGAGGCTCCACTGCAGAGTCTCCAAGGCGTCTCGCATGCTGTTTCCAATACACAAATTGTAGTCTTCGACGTGCATTTGCAATACCAACACGACGAATCATCCAGCTATCCTCCGAGCAGTACTGAGATAGTGTATTTCGTTTGTCACTCTCTGGTACATCCTCCAAGAGTTCAAGTACTTGTTGGCGTTGCACGTAAGCCACGACCATGGTTTCCAAGTGCTCACGCTCCTGAATGTGAACGGCTCGATCATTAGACGGCATATGCTTGTACATTTGATCTATAGATTTCTGAGGCCGGTTTTTAGGATTTCGGATTTTTGCGGCTAGGCAATAAAGCGAGTTGACGGCCTCATCAATAAGATGCAGGCGATATTCAACCTCCCGGAAGGAGTCCGCGCTGTCTGATTGAGCATCTGAATTACTCGGGGTGCTTGATTCACCGTCGCTATAGCCTAACTCTTCGTCCCCGTCTTCGTAATCACGTTCGTTATCTTTCTCTCTCTTAGACATTTTGTGATCTTGTTCTTCGAAAGGGCATCGTTCTCCTGAAATGATTGAAATCAGTTCATCGAGATTTACGAGCAACACCCGCAGTATATAAGACAATGGCTGCTTGACGACAAACGCATCTCGAACACGGTAGTCCAAGGATGCATGACCTTGCTGGAACAGCCCTAAACTGCGAGCCCAGAGCTGAAATTTCTCCCTTTGGACTTGTAGATGCCGTATTGTTGAGACATTTGAGGTATCTTCAACCTGGTGCACCTTTTTGAAAGCTTCATATATCTTCACGCCATTAGCTTTTAACTCCGTTGGCTCCATCCTGATAGTCTTGTAGGCTGGCACTCCGAGACGCTAGTTGATCGACGTAGCATCACACTCGAGAAGGGGTGGTCAGGAGGCCCTGAATGTAGTGACTACACATTTTCAGCCGATGTCATGATTGTCATCTCAGGGATAGAGTTGATAGTAGGTGCTTGGGAGCTTCTGAAAATCTGAGCTCGAAAAACTTGCCTCTCGGCCGGATGAGTACATGGAGATTACGTTATGCAACTGTGCTTACTGTCGTCTACATAAGTAAGGATCTACATATGGGCGTCCGGGAAATTCAGGTGATAGGCCACACCGTCATAGGTGCGGGGTAGGTCATATGACGCCGCACGGCTCTGAGTCTCACCGCGCCGCTGGCCGACGAGTGCTCAGTTCTCTTTTCCATTCTTAGCTCCGGCGCATCCGTAGCAATGTCAGGTCTCGAAGTCGCTGGAGTGGTTCTCGGCGTTATCCCCTTGGTGATTTCAGCCCTCGAGCATTACAAGGCCGGCAAAGGCACCGCTGCAACCTTCTTCAAGTGGAGGGATCAGCTGGATATCCTCATTTACAGGCTCAAGCTACAAAAATGTCTTCTCCATCTCGACCTCATGGAGCTTCTCAGGGGCGCCGGAGTAGACGCCGCAGTAGAAGAGGACTTGACCGAAGAAGATTGCCTCCGAGTCTTGAAGGAGTCCGAGAATGAACGAGCAGTTCGAGAGTACCTGGGGGTGGTATACAACATGTTTCTTGACGTTCTAGGACGATATGAAGCATGCTTGACGATTCTTGTCGGGAAGCTTGGGCACATCCACCGTTCAGCAGGTGTATGTATCCTCGAATCCACTCAAGGTCACTGCGGAATCGAGACCAAACCACTGACTTTACCAGGCCAAAGCTGGTGACTTAGCTGACCTGTTAATGGCAAACAACATCAGCTCTCTTGCTTTCAAGAAGCGTGTGAGGTTTACAATAGAGAAGACAGTACTCAGAGATCTCGTCGAAGAATTGAGAGAGGACCGTCTCTCTCTTCAGGCTATTATCAAAGCAATGCGCACACAGGCAGAACGTGCCCTACGACAGCCTTCGTACGAAGCCAGCTCGTTGGAAAAAAAAGTTGAGAAAGTTCGAGAGAACGTGATACCTCTATTCAATGCAATTTGCAGAGGATGCACTTGTAAATGCGCGAAGCACCATATCCGGATGAGACTCGACAGTAGACTCAGACAGGGATCTGAGCCCCTAGATGCATCTAAGAAGAAAAAGGCCGAAGCCGTGACTACATTTGACTTGATGTTCGATCATTGGGGTCAATTTTATCAGACTGCTGTGACAGCTCGTCAAAAAGCCGTCACGACTACCGAAAGTAGTCCGCAGGAGAAACAAAGAATTGGCAAAGTCAAGTTCAGTCCCTCCATTACGATCACCGACGATGTCAAGGAGACGTACTACGATACCCCGCAAGGAGACAGCGTCACTGATCTTTGCGAGGCTTTATGTCAGGCGAAAACCTCAAGCCGTGTTCTCCAACTGGAGCTTGTGAATCACAATTTGCTCTACGACAATAGTGAGCCCATACCAAGAACGTATAAAGAACACCCACATTCCGAATTTCTGGACCTTTTTCTTCGTGAAGGCTATCAGAACTACGATATTCGAATGACACCGAAGCAACAGACCCTTCTCGCCCTCGACGTTGCTTCATCTGTCCTCCAACTACGCCAGACCTGCTGGCTAGATGCAGACTTCCGCAGCACATCCATGCGCCTTCTTCTGCACGAAATTAGGGGCGAAGGGATGCTCAGTCCTGCATTGTTCATTGAGAAAATAGTCCAAACATCTGAGGACTCGGCCGATACGGCCATGGCCGAAGCGCCTGAGCCAAAAACCACCTTACTCGAACTGGCAATCATCCTCCTAGAAATATGGCATCACCAGCCCCTGGACACATGTATCGATAAATTAGGTCTGAATGTCGCAGATACACTCGAGACACGAAGAATCGCTGCCATACGGTGGCTGGAGACGACTTCGTCACGCCTTCCACTGCAGCACCTCGCCGCCGTAGAGCAGTGTCTCGCCGTTTGCTCCGGAAGACTTCGTTCCTGGTCCGATAGAGATTTCGTCCGAGAATACTGCGAAAATATTATTAGGCCACTACAGGAGAGCTGTAAAGCGTGGTGATCTATACGGACACTAAGATACCTAAGTAGGCCCCCTACGGCCACTGTGTCACGGGTCACTTTCCTTTAAATAGCAGGTTCATTAATTGGAGCTACGTGTAATATAGGTAAGCCTATCTACTCATTTCGTGACTAAATCTTCCAACACTTGTGCTGATGGGTAGGTGTTACTTCTTAGAGGTGAAGGATCTAAGATTCATGTCAAGGGCAGACATAAAAACACGGGATAGCTAGCGAACTATGCCTGGGGTCATGAGTGGCGGGTCATAGATGGGAAGCCACTAATGTCGCCCTTAAGTTCCCGGATATAGCGCGCCCGCTGCGTTGGCTCAGGCCTGGCTTGGCTTACATAGAAATCAAAGCAGAGTAGTTGATGAGTCGGGGTGGGGTGGACTCGAAGAATAGCACCAGCATTAGAATTGAGAGAGAGATCACCACGGTCAGGCGATGTTAGATAGTGATGGCAATAACACTTATAACAAAATGACCACTTGAGATTTCTTTTGAGCTTTGTGAGGTGTTAGGGGCACTTCGAGGCGGAGACAATTCGGTGCAGTGGAAACAGCCCGTATCCCTCGACAACGTGGCCACCTTCTAATGGCTATGGAAATGTCCGGGTTATAACAGTAGTATAGGTTAGCAGAGTCTTTATGCATCAATACTCATTGTCATAGTATGGGGAGGTACCTATCATAATACCTGAATTCCCACAAGATGGCAGAAAGTATCATTTGTCCTAGATCCGTATTTCCGAAAATAATACCAGCGATGGTGGTCATGTAGCGGCCATTCCTCCCTAGCAATGTTGAGTGGTGGGAATTATTTCTCATTCTGTGGCGATCATCCCTCGATGAAGTGCTGTCCTCGTTTAGGGGCTTATGCTGGAGTAGAGCCATTCGCTTCTAGCCCAATACCCATGACAAAGTGGTCATTGGCCGCCATCATCATCCTCCATATCTTAGCCATGGGCAGAATTTCCTCAAGGACATGAGTAAGCCACTAAGTCCATCCGCGTTCTCGGATGGCGGGACCTTCAAGGGGGGGGCTAGTACATGTTGATGACTTTTCATGCGCAACCATGCACATCGCTGCCTTATCTTTGAACTCTGGCCTATTAAGACTGCACCGTGAGCGACAACGTCCCTAATCTCGAAGGCTTTAGGCGTAAGCGAGACCCCCTGGAGAAAACGAGCGAATTTGGGCATCCTCGCAGCTGAGCAGAGACCCCTAGCGGATGCGTTGTCCTTCATCACCTCCCCCTATGGAGGAAGTCTCCGGTCTCACTAGCATTAGTCTGACGCCCGCCGGCCTTGACAAATTAAAATTTGCATATCTCCACCGCGGGCGCCAGCACATTTCGCAGATCAAGACAGGTAAGAAGAGCAAATATTGATTTGAAAAGGGCTCAATGCGACTTAAGCTAGGGGCTGCCGTTACGAATCGCCACCTGCTTAGGCGTCATATGTGCCCCTTCCCGGGAGGAAGCAGCTAGACTGGACGAGTGAGTTGTCACCACCCACACAACCACCATCATATCATGCCAATGATGGTCTTGAGGAGCGAGCGAAAAATTCTTGCATGTACAGCCTGCCGCAACATGATTAGCTCTCAAGATAGTCTTAAAGGGAAATGAAAGAAAGAGAGGGGAGTGAAGGGGTATAACTGCCTGCTTAAACATGTGAGTTTTTAGGGCATACAGATGCCGTCTTAGGTAGAAACTCACTCGCTACCCTATTATGCTAAGGTCTACACCAACCACTTCGAAGACGATGGATGCCGCTGACGGCATAACCGAAGGGAGGAGAGCTGGATAGGGTATTGAACGCGCCCAGGGTTTATAGGCAGATTATACAGAACCCATTGCTATGCGTTGAGTTGTGGTTTGTCACATTCTTGAAATCGTAGAAGAAGAAGAATCAAAGTGATATATATATATTATTTTCTCGTTTTCGACTACTCGTCTTCTTAGCTATGGCTTGTTAAGCGTGTCGTCGCACTATTTGGATAACTAATTGCTAGTCCTTCGTAGAGATACTACTAGTTTGCAGGAAATGCCTAATTTTCAATTCAATGTATATGAGGTAATGATTAGGGACTTTTAATCATCTCCTTGAAATATTACGAAGCAAGCTGAATTCTTGTTGTTGGTTCAGCATTAGTGTATATGTAAGAGCACCAGGTTTCTTGGCAGCCGTAGGTTCGGGCCGGCTTAGCGATGTGGGATGCCAAGAAGACGGTGCGATCCGCTGTCACTATCCTGGTTAGACCCCAATAACGCCCCGGTGCACCTAGAAACTATCCAGTCATTTTCTTAACAAAATGTCATATCTGTCTCGTTCTACG
The DNA here is from genome assembly GCA_022578855.1 of Nemania serpens. Taxonomy (NCBI): domain Eukaryota; kingdom Fungi; phylum Ascomycota; class Sordariomycetes; order Xylariales; family Xylariaceae; genus Nemania; species Nemania serpens. Next base: position 44,670 of record MU396843.1, on the reverse strand, counting down.
ATGGAAATCTACAGTCGTCGAGGTCTGACCTTGGATAAGATAATCATGTTAGTCAAGGCATTGTAATGTGTCACTTAGTTTAGCTCACCCCACAAACCAGATACTACAGAGTTCTTACTGATCAGTCAGCATCTTATGAAGCACTACATTCGGAAGCGGCTTAGCTTATTGCAGTCGCGCAAGTCCGAGTGGTTGATATTGGAGCAAACTAGCGGTGCATTGCATTGCATTACCTCTGCATACATGAGTATGTTCTGGATGGGCGACTACTAGTTCAAGTCCAACATATGGAATGTTTAAAACTTGCCAAGAGATGATAACGGCCACTTTAGCATGACACTGCGTGCCCGACACGACTGCATTCTCATCACAAGTGGAACCTCTGTAACATCTCCCCAGCTATTGTCGCTGATTATACTACGAAACCAAGAATTCGAGGGGGCGTCTGAGCCAGGATGGCCGGTTCCATCGCGACTTTGATGTCGAATCTACTACGTAATCAGAATTTCGCCAGGTTGTTCGACTCACGAGTACGACGGGCGGCCGGAGTTGTCAACCAGATAGAGTCCCGACCAAACAATATAAAATGTCCTCGAAGTCGCGTACAAGTCATAAATTCTACAATCACTCATTCATTATTCACTCTCCTCTCGAATAACTATCTCTCGAGATTATAATCCCAAAGCTCAGAATCCTCTCCTACCGTGGTAACGTTCATCGACTGACAAGATGGGTGCATACAAATACGAGCGACTCGATAAGAACAATGCTGTCAGTCTATCATTATCTAAAGCTACCTCATGTCATTCGACTAATTTCTTCTAGGCTCTCATCATTCTCGATATTCAAGAGGGCCTATACAACTTAGCCCGAGACTATGACTCCGTGCAGTATCGCAACGCGATCTATGCTCATGCTGAGATCGGCAAGATATTTGACCTGCCTGTCGTCATGTCTACTTCGGCCGAGACAGGTATAAATTCGCAGTCCCATCATCTACTGTCAATGCATGACTGACATGTCTTGCTCAGGCCCAAACGGCCCGCTACCAGATGAGTTCTTGGAGCTCTATCCAAACGTCTCAGTCGTGAAACGCCAGGGCGAAGTCAACGCTTGGGACAATGCCGAATTCAGAGAGGCGGTTAAAGCCACAGGCAAGTCCCAAATCATCATCGCTGGCATCGTCACTGACGTCTGTAAGTCTTGCACACTTTATTCCTCGCTTCCTCTCCGTGCAATATTCGACTTTACTGATAAACGACGTACATAGGCACGGCCTTTGCTGCGCTATCTCTTCGCGATGCCGGATACAGCGTGTGGGCAAACCACGAGGCATCGGGCACGACTACTGTCGACATTCGCGAGAACGCCAATGACCGCATGCGTGATGCCGGGGTCCAGATCCTGTCCTACTTCGCCATTCTCTGCGAGTTGATGCGCGACTGGCGAAACACGCCTGGCGCGGCCGAAATATTCCCCGTCATTGACCGCTACCTTCCATCTTACGGTATGGTTGCGCGTGGGCACCGCGCTGCTGTTCAGGCGGGAGTGGTTCAGCCAGGCGAGGCAGCGCTCCCTTAGGGAAGACTACTATTTACCCGTCCTTGTCGCCGATGAATGTCCCAGTGATGAATCGAATATGGATAGTTAGACTTCATGACTTAGGACGGATGTTTGTACCGAGAATATGACTTGATGCGAGGTTATGTCTAGGCCGCTGAGTTTAAAAAATGAACTTCACAACATACATTCTCGCAAGTGACTGTATATGTTAGATGCTTACCGTAGACCACAATTAATACCACGGCATCATGGCTATTATAATAATCGGATAATCATAAGTTCTATCCCGCCAAAAATATATTGGAAGGTCGGTTCCTTATGCTGTTTTTAAGATGAAAGTACAAGCAGGGATGGCATCCTCTAGCAACCCTAGTCCTTCCCACCCACCCCCTTTTCAATTGTCAGATATTGCGATTCTGGCTACCAATTTAGGTGGTTCAAGGGCTGTATTAGAGTGTTGTATGTGTGTGTCTAGGAGCCTATTACAGGTTATTCTAGGGCTTTAGTATAGGTTGATTTCCTAGCTACCCCCTGCTTAGTTACCTATAAAGCTACCTTTTCTTGGTACCCTCTAGCTACTTTAGTAATCTTTTGCTAAGTGGCTTATAGGCTTTATAGCCTATTAGGCGCCGAGTACTAAATCTGATATACCTTTTTAGAAATAGCGCTTTTAGCAATGCTTTTTATATATTTAAAGAAATTAGTAATAGAGGCGCTTTTTTTATAGTAGTAGTATAAGCTTTTAAATAGCTTTATATTTTTTGCAAAGTTATCCCTATTTTTAAGTTATAAGTAGTATTATATAACGTTATTAATTAACTTATTTTTGTTAGCTAGCTTGCTTATAGTTTTACTGTTAGCTAGCTTGCTTATAGAACCTTTAAAGAATTTAGTAGCTTTATTAAAGTATAAAGCGGCTTAATTGCTATTAGCTAGCTACTTTATAAGCTTGCTACCTTTTAAGCTTGCTATTAGCTGGTTTGCTTACAAGATTTTTAAAAGATAAATATATAGTAGCTTAATACCGTTAATTGGTTTTACCGTTGGCTGGCTTACTTATAGGACCTCTAAGGAATTTAGTAGCCTTTTTTAAATATAGCGGCTTAATACTATTAGCTAGCTTATAGCTAGTTTACTTGCAGGATTTTTAAGAAATTTAGTAGCCTTTTTTAAATATAAGTAGTTTAACGCTATAGCTAGCTTGCTTATAAAGCTTCTAAGAAATTTAGTAGCTTTTTTTAGATATAGCAGCTTAATATCTAGCTTAATTGCTAGTATAGCAAGCCTTTCGAAAGCAAAGATGTATTATATGCTATATATAGCACCTAAAATAAAGTAATCCTTTTATATCTGCTTTAGAGCGCTTAATTAGCTTTAAAAGAGCTATTTTTTAGCTGTTAATATGCTTATTATTACTTTTTTTGCTTAATTCTTTGTTACTAGCTCTTTTATTTTTAGCTTCTTTATTACTTTTTTTGCTAGCTAACTTTTTGCTAGCTAACTTTTCGCTAGCTACTTCGTTTTTATTACTAGTAGGCTTAGCTATAGTAAGGTTTATAAATAAGTGGTTAAATTTACTAGTGGTAGGCTTATTGCTAGCTTTACTAACTAGGTTATCGCTAGTATTACTAGCCTTGCTAGCCTGGCTGGCCAACTTATTGCTTGCTTTATTAACAGGCTTGTTACTAGCTTTGCTAGCCTCGCTAGCCTTGCTAGCCTCGCTAAACAACTTATTACTAGCTAATTTTTCGCTACCTTTATTAACAAGCTTAGCCGCAAAGCTTTTAAATAAGTTAGCAAATTTATTAATAGCAGGCTTATTATTAGCTTTATTATCTTTGCTAGCTTTACTAGCTTTGCTATTTTTACGAACTAGCTTAGTAGCAAATATATTATAACTTATAGGTAAACTTATTATAGTTAAAATAACTGCTTTTTAATAAAGGCTTATAGCTATAGTTTAAAATAAAAAGGTATTATTAACGATATTAAAGCTATATTTAGTTTATAAAAAGGTTGTTTAAGCTAGGTAAATTCTTTAGAAAGCCTTTTTTAAGTCGATAATAAGCTTAAACAAGGCTATTTTTAGCCCTTTTATAGTTATATTTATAACCTTGTTAAACTATTTGTCTATTTATTTACTTAGGTTTTTAACTTAATTTCTAGCTATTGCCGCAATTAAGGCATTATAATTGTGTTTATATTGAAATTTAAGTATTTATTATACTACCTTGCCAAGCTTACGTAAGTTATTATATTATTAATTAATTGTTTAATTAGCTTTTAAATAAGTTAACTTATAGCTAGGTTTAACTATTATATTATTTACTTAGAAAGCTTGGTAACATTTTTTTAGTGCTAGTTATATTGCTTTATTAACATGTTATATATTTATTAAGTAATTAAAAAGGTAGATCTATTAGCTGCTATTGTTAGGTCTGTTAAATTAGGTATTTTGGGAGCTTTTGGCTTCGCAGGCTAAGGAGCGCGTTAAAGGCCTAGAATTAGGTATTTCTAGAGGTTTTTAGCGCGCGCTATTGCGATAAAATCTTTGTTTTATAGTGGGAAGTTGTTTGGTGAATTAAAGGTAGCTATTTCGAGCTTTAAATAAGGTTGTAATTGGCTTAATCAAAGAGAAATTGCTTAATATAAGCTCTGAGCTTTAAACAAGGTCGTAATAGGCTTGATCGGAGAGATAGGGATATATAAGACTCTTAATTGTTAGATATTGCGATTCTGGCTACCAATTTAGGTGGTTTAAGGGCTGTATTGGAGTGTTATGTGTGTGTGTCTAGGAGCTTATTATAGGTTATTCTAGGGCTCTAGTATAGGTTGATTTTCTAGCCACCCCCTGCTTAGTCACCTATAAAGCCACCTTTCCTTGGTACCCTCCAGCCACCTTGGTGATCCTTCGCTAAGTGGCTCACAGGCTCTATAGCCTGTTAGGCGCCGAGTACCAAATCCGACATCAATCCCCTTTCTCCATTTTTCTCCCCCAGTCATGATTGAACCACCTCGACTTAGGTTTAGTCTTGCGCTAATCTACCTATAGTCCTGATAGAATTCCCACGACCATTTTACGAATATACAAGCCTGAATCTGCTTGATCCTATGGCGCGGGACGTTGCTATTAATACTTTGTCGCCCCTTGCGATTCACTGAACCCTGTAGAAAGAATCATTCGCGGCCGCAGACAAGGAACGAGCCTTTCTTCACTGGCCCGCTACAAGCAATTCTTAAAGCGTCCCTACACTTCTTCAAGTCTGCGAGTCCCGTCTCGTGAGCATTAGTCACACGTTTGATCATGAAGCTGGTCGCACGCGTAACTTTGTCCGCTATATGATGGGGTTAGCTTCCGGGAATACGACTTGGGCCACGCTTACGCCATCGTCCAGACACGTGATCGCAGTATCGCAACCCAGCTCCTCGCTCAGCTTCTAACACAGCGATGGTGGGACTCGCGGAGGGAGGTAAGACTGCAAAGGAGAGATAACTATCATCTCCATATTTCGACAACGTAAGTCACTTCCGCGACAAGACCAAGATTACGCGCTTGAGACAATATTGAAGTCAGACTTAATTAGTTCATACTGTCATAAACTATCTTACTTTAACCTTTGTTAATAGCTGTGCCAGCCTTCAACTCGGCAATCATCTCATCCGACGCCTTCTGGCTGATCATAAACGTCGACACGACGGGGAACACACCGGGGATTCTCGCAAAAGAACTGGCATCCACGACTCTCAGCCCGGAAATGCCCCTGACACGGAACTTGCTATCGAGCACAGCCAACGTATCGTTGTCCGCACCAATGCGGTTCGTGCTCGTGGGATGGTGACCAAAGGTCTGCTTGTGAAGCCAATCCTCGTCGTCCTTGCCGCACCCGCCGTTCGCGTCCAGCGCGCCCGAGCACGGGGGCTCCTGCGGCTTGACCCCGATTCTGAGATAGATGCGCCGCACCCACGCGATGACGTCCTTCATGGCCGCGAGGTCGTACTCGGAGCCCGCGGCGTAGTGGTTGAAGTTGATCTCGGGCGTGTCCAGCGGGTTGGCAGATCGCAGCTTCACCCAGCCCTTGTTGTTGACCGACGAGCCCTTGACCATGCTCACGCCGTAGGGCTGCGGCGGCTCGGTGGGTAGCTTGGCAGTCTGGTTGTCTGGCCAGAATCCGCGGAACAGAAAGCTACGAAGATGTTGGCAATTAGTTATCGGGTCCATTGATGGGTGAGAGTGGATGTCGCTAGAAAATAATCTTCGACTTACCCCTGTCCGCCCATGAGGAACATGTCGCGTTCATTTCCATGCGCCGGGTGAGAGGTGCGGATCATGGCTACGCCGGCGTCGCCTGTTCCCGCGCTGCCGGAGCCGACGATGGGCATCTCCTGGTTGTCCATCATGTTCTGCCCTACGCCCGGCAGGTCTTTGACGACCGAGATGTTGAACTTCCGAAGATGTTCCGCGGGCCCGACGCCGGAGAGCATGAGCAGCTGGGGCGAGTTGAAGGCGCCGCCCGAGACGATGACTTCGCGCTTGGCGGTGACGGTTTTCTTGACGCCCGTCGCGCTGGCTGCGCGGCGGCTGTCGGCGGTGTAGATGGACTTCCCCTCTAGATACTCGATTCCGGTCGCCCTGGGGGTGCCGGAGGTGGTGTTGAATAGGATGCGGGTCGCCAGGGAATTGAGAGAGACTGTAAGCGGGATAGATGTGTTCTTTTGCGCATCCTGGATATAGTCACGCGAGCTGTACCGGCGGCCGCCGTTGAATTGGTGCTGCACGAGGCCGTATATACTGGAAGTCGTATCTCGATTTGCAGACTGTTCGTTCGGGTCTCGCTGCAAGAGATCGTTCATAGACATGGTCAAGTTGAGGTCTGCCGCGTACGCATCCATGACCTTGTTGCCCTTCAAGGGGCCACGCTGGGCCTGAACTTTCGCGCCCATGACAGTTTGGAAAAAGCCATCGAAGCCGTGGCCGGCTGTGCCTTTTGGCATGTAGTTGTTGTGCTCAATCTTAGTGAATATCTTGAGCATATTCTCGGCCCTTAACGTTCCGGAGTTAGTCAATGATTCTCCTTCCCTCCTGTTAGTATGGACATATTTGCTCACTTCCAAGTCGCGTCTCCCGTTAACTCATAGACATAATTCCAATCGCTGGCACTGGGAAGCCAAGTGCACATAGCATTAATCATACTGGAGCCCCCGAGAGTTGCCCCTTTGCGTTGTCAGCACCAACTTAATCCGGTCGTTCGAGATAACAAAGCCATTATTAGCGGTAGGCGTTGGCTTACCACGGGGATAGTACACGCCTAACAGCTTAGAGCCAGCTGGAGCACCTGTTCGTCCGACCCAGTAGCGGCCCTCCGGTGTCTTCCAGGTCAAATGGCTGTACTGGTTGTTCCTGGTATCCCCCTCGGGGTAGTGGTTGACGAAGAAGTCCCACGTTATAGACGGTGGATACTGCCCCAAGCCAGTCGCCACACTGGCGTCGCCGGCTTCCATCAGGAAGACGGAGTATCCAGCCTTGGCTAGGTTCACGGCCAGAGGACCACCACCAGGACCAGTGCCGACAACAATATAATCATATTCAGTAGCTTGTGCTTCGACTACCGGTGCAGCAACCGCAAGACCGGCTGCCAGGAGCGCAAGCGCCACCACCCTCGAGATCACGCCTTTCATGGTGTTTGGGTTCATCTTGTTCAGTGCGGTAGACAGTCTCGACGGGAAAGAACCGAGGGCCATACTTGCGCAGGCACGAGCTTATATCAGTGCACCCGGATATTAATTTTTCCATCTTGGTTCAGTCCGAAATTAGTCAGTTCCTTGCTGTGCTAGACTAGGCTGGGACGGCTCCGAAGGCTGCTTAAGGAAAGCTTGATGCTCATCGACGTTGTTTTACCCCGTTTAGAAAACAAGCTCTGTTTCGGAGCATTTGTGGCCGCTCTCCGACGTCAAGTGGGAGGTTCGCATGAGTGCCCAGCCGGGTATAAGCTTCGTTGATCTATTCTCAATGTGGTGGTATTCGGCATATGGGACCTGGGCCTGAACTTCCATATTCCGGCGGGTAAATCAAGCGCTCATGATTGGAAGTCATCACGGTATAATGGATGTTCCTATAGAATATAGTAACGGCGCGCCGTTTTGCTGTGACACATAAGTTTCATGCTTTCTTTATCCAGAGGACTGCCGATCAGCGTGATAGCTCCTCAGCATAGAGCTATATAGATGGCCTCCCTAATACGAGCTTTCAGGTAGAGGGAGATCACATCTATGGATAGCGTCTATAGATAGCGTCTATAGACAGCGTCTACAGACAACGTCACGTTACCAAACGACGTTTTCTGAGACATCTACAAAAGGTATCAACTGCAGAAGCAGGGTCTAGAAAAGCGATCAATTGGCTTAGCCCTAATGTTATCAAGGTAGCTAGCAGCTGGAGTCGTCCCGCGGCGTTTCCGAAGTTCTAGCAATACCAAATTGTCACACATACACACATACGTGGGGCGCAAAGGGAGTTATCGCGTGTCTTCGAATTTCCTCTTCGCCAGAGGCTATATGACTCGCTTAATAACCACTGACTCATACACACCCAGTGTTGAATATATACATGCAGGACCCAGCCCCCTCGCCTAGTTAACCTCGCCGTAGAAGTACCAGCAATTGAACCGCGCATTATTTCCAGTGAAAGGTTCCGTGCCGAACTGGAAGGCTATTGCACACCGGGGTGTTAGAAACCAAGTTGGCGGCGGAAGAGAATGGGCAGGGGGCACTAGTGCACTTACAGATGAGGTTCTGCTGCGAGGCCGGGAACCCTTGGGTGTTGGTGATGTGGGTGAAGAAGGGCTTGATATCCGACTCGAAGGTGGCGATGTCGCTCGGCGCCACGAAGCTGAATACCTTCATCGGGCCGTTATACCCGACCCACAGGTCCCAGGTCCGTCCTGCGACGCTGACGGACCCCGTGGAGCTTCCGATGGGCTGGACGCCGCCCCTTCTTCCGAGCCTGTTGATCTTCGGTTAGCGTTCTGGGCTCCCCGCGAATTGACCTAGGTATCCGTGGATGCGTGGTCTGAGCCAAGAGGCAGGAGATAGGTGAAAGGGACGTTCCTCACCAGATCATGAGCTCGTAGTCTCCGCTGCTGGTGCTGTGGTTCGGGTCTGCGGCCGTGAACAGGTCGTAGGCAATGTCGGCGCGGAGATTGTCTCCGGTGTACTGCCACTCAGCTTTCGTTGGTATGCTGCCGATCTTGCTAATGATCTTCTTGGTTGGCAGCTCGCGCCCGGAGTAAGGGTAACTCTTGACGTTGTTGTTGCCGCCGGACCAGTTCCAGTCGGTGTGCCATTGGACGCCCGGGTTCAGGAGTATGTCCACATGCGTGCATTGACTTCCCGACCCGGCGGACTGTCCCCAAGCATTGTTGTTGAGGTAGTACCCGTTGGCGGCGTAGTAGCTATACTGGCCGCAGAGGTCCTGGGCCCATGCCAGGGACAGGAAGGCGGAGATGGATAACAGCGACTTCATTTTCTCTCTTGCGCAGATCGGAATGCGTGGAATGACAATCCTCTCTCTACTGCGACGGATATGGCCGGCGGTGGTCTTTTATACCTACAAGGTCGATGGCGATCCACCATGTTTGTCTATTTACGGGGTATTCGGTAGCTCTGAGCTTCCAAAGAAGGAAGGTAGATCATCATCGACCATCTCTCATCTGTTTCAAGCTAAGGACACTGCCAAATCCTACATGCCATCATACCCACGTATGTAACATGTGATTCTTCACCTTCGTACTGTAGTAACGTTGAAGCTCGTTGTGGGTAACCACACTTGAACAGTTAAAGCGCACTGATGAAGGCCGTCGCCAGCCCTCGCAAGCTCCCTTTCGGACACCCCGCGAGCCAATGCCATGACGTCCGGAAGTAGTAGGCTAACTAGCCCGGTGGTTCTTTTGGATCAATCGGGCCAAAGCTCAGCTTCGGGGTGACGTCGGATGGTTTTCGTATACAATAGACTAACGTGTATCCGGCCTCAAGACGAATTACAGACCAAATGCCTACGTACGAATTGGGCCGGCCCTTTATTTTAGACGCTTGCGGGGCGGGGGCTTCTATTTCTAGCAGCTCTTTTTCGTCGAGCCCCACGATCCCCACGATTGAGCAGGAGGGGTGCGAAGGATTTAACCTTATTGATATCAAGTTGAGAACTAGTATGCATGATGCCTCGGCTCATGTTATCCTGCAATTACAACCTAGGACATAAACACACTGATGTGAGCAGAATTGCCGATGCGCGAAGGATCAGAAAATAACAATGACATACGTCGAGTTACAAAAGCAGGTAAGTAGACGAATACGAGAAGGGAAACGGGCTGGCGACGCCGTTGAGGTCGATTCGAGGCTCGGCTAACGGCCATACCGCGGGCTCCAAAGAAGCAATAATGTGAAGATGCAGAGAATGGGTCCTCTTCGGTTAGTCTTTAAGCGCTCGGCGCTTCGGGACTAGCATTCCCTAATGCACTCCCTCAGCACGGAGTCACAGCTTTAGAGACTCGATTCCGGGGTAGCTTCTTGTTTCGGCGCAACTACCTACTGTATATCGTATCGTGACAGCTTCGCCACCGCGATCTAGTGATATGGCGGCGAGCACATGCTTCATAAATCCGAGAGAGGGCTTACACTACGGCAACGTTCTTGGTCCACCAAGTCTTCCAATCCACAGTTTTCTTATCTCTCCGAGCCTCCTCGGCAGCGAACACCATCGCGTGACTACGAATGATGTCCTCCAGACTGCATCCGATGAACTCGCGCTGGGCGTTTTCCGCCTTCCATCCGCCGTTCTTGACCCTGTCCACGGCAAGGACGAACTGCCTCGTAAGCCCGTGATCACCGCCGCCATGCCCAAGACTTTCTAATTTGGGCTTATATGTCTTGGTCTCGCCCGTTCGGAAATCCTCAATCGTTATGGTTTTGGAATCCGCGTAGATCTCGCCCTCGGTGCCGTAGACGTACGTGTATCTTTGACATTGCTTCTTGGTCTGCGCAATCATGTGAAATGTTACCTGCTTAGCACCTCGCGCACCCAGGGCGTCCTTCGCGGACGCACTGGAATGTGGCAGCGGGTCGTCGTCCCAAGTCATCACCACGACCTGCTCATCGCATACGTCGTTGTCCGATTCGAACACACAGCGGCCAAACCAGTTCTTACTATCGACAATCTCCTGCGGCGTCGAGCCATCATAGTCCTCAGCGAGCTGGGAGAGAACTGCTCCCTTGGCCTTGTCAATGTCACTGCCGAAACTCTCTATGTCTGGAAGCACGATGCTGATAGGCCATCTAGTGTTACCAGTCTCAACCCCCATGTGTCTTGGGCCCACGTAAATTCGCTTGCTGGAGTACAAGCATTCGTTTTCAACGGGACAGCTAAGGCAATTAGTCGCATCACCCGCTGCTTTGGGTTTTCTAGCCTTTCGGAAGAATTGCAGGGCGCCGGTGGACGTGACAGATGTCGGTAGATGTTCGGGGGCATCCGATCCGGGTGCGGGGGAACACGCCAACCATAAGAGGATGTCAATGTCATGACAGCTTTTGGTGAGAAGTGATGGGGCCGTGACGGACTCCTTTCGCCAATTGCCACGCACATAGCTATGCGCAAAATGCCAGAAGCCTACCGGCTCGGTATGATGCACGCTGAGTATGTCGCCAATGACGCTGTCCTCGAGTAGTAACTTCCGGAGCATCATGTTGTGTGGCGAATAGCGCAACACATGTCCAATAGAGAACACTTTGGTGGCCTGGAGCGGTGCCAATGTGCGATATATGTTAGTGCAGTCCTCGAGTGTGGTGGCAAGCGGCTTCTCGCACATAATGTGAAGGCCAAGTGGTGCAAGGGCCATGATCACATCATGATGCATCTCGTCTCGTACGCAGATAAAGGCGGCGTCGATGCCTTCCGGAACAGCCTCGCCCGACTTCTGCCGTTCCCGGCGACCCGCTTCCCACGCAACGTATTCCCTCCAGTCCCTAAAGCTGGACCCATCCGGGGGCGGCGTTGTCTTGCCCCATATGAACTTACTCCCGAAATCCTGGCGTTTGTAGTCGTCCGGTTCAGCGACTGCAACGACCACGCCGTTGCTCGATTGTAGAGAGCATCGAGCATAGGTGCGGCCGCGAGACCCTGCACCGATGACGAGCAGCCGCGGAGGTGCCGCGGACATCGGGGGCGGGGATGGCGGCCGGATCTCATCATCACCACTCAGCTTCTGCTCCAGGTCGGTGGGACCTTCATCTTGCAGACTGTGGGGCGCCATCATTCTCGGAAGTAAGTGGCGACGTGATACGAGATGGTGTGAGAAGGTGTTGTTGTTGTTGAGGATGTATTAGCTAATTTAGAGCCAGGACTTACTCCTCCAGCTATCCTGTAGATATCACGTAAAAGGAGCGAGGGCCTCTAAAAGCAAAAACAATTACGAAGCAATGTGAAGTCCTACCGATAGACCACGCCAGGTGAGTGGTAAAGCTGATGATGGGATCTGGCGATGTAGTGTAGGTAAGATACATACCAGGTACTTACTAGGTTTAGATTCTTGTTGGGGACTGCTATCTTGATACCGTGTAGACTCGATAGGCGCCATCTAGATACTATCGAGATACCTAGGTCCTCCAGGTATTCAAGCTTTGGGGTACCTACGTTAGTTGCTAGACGGAGTAGGTCGGTTGGATTAGTACCAATACCTACTATCTATGAATCTCCATTCAATAGTTACTTATTACCAACTCGTGAAACTTGATTGGCTGTCTCTGGCATTATCTAGGTACATGTACGTCGAAAAGCTTAATGACTTGTTGGAGAGCACAAATAAGAGCAACGGCACTTCGTACTGTAATAGTACTTCTTAGTTGGACGATCTGGTTTAGACCCGGATTTAAAAGATGTACCCAATTTGGCATGACAATAGAACCGGCAGCAGGTATACAGGTATTCAATCTGGCTCCAAACTCCGTTCTCATTGGGCCTGTAGCTCAGGGGTAGAGCGCTCGCTTTGCATGCACATGAAAATGCGAGAGGCCTAGGGTTCAAATCCCTACCGGTCCAACAGTTTCTCTTTTTGGCAAATTGTCTGCCCACCTACATGCATATTAATAATTTCTTTCTTTTCATATTGCCCCTTTAGAACACCTCAAATGATCCGGAATGATCCATCACCCTTTTTAGGGGGACTGCAATATCTACATGTAGTGAGAAGAATACTTGAATGCTCCCCTCATTCCACTGATTAATTCAACGCGGCGGAGCGATGATCTGATTGCATGAATATGCAGCACAAAGTAATGTCTAGTCTATTATCGCTCATGAAGACAGTAATGATAGAAGCAAAACCTACTCATCGATGATCGTCGTCGTTGCACAGCCCCTCTACGTCGGCGCGTTGGACGTGCATAGGTGCAAGGCCGTGCTCGATAAGGCCTCTCTGCTCTTCGCCGTCAGCTCCGCTACGTTCGCGACGGCCCGCTCCATACCCGTCCTCATCGCTGGGTGCGCCGTCCAAGGCGTAAGCGCCGGCGGCTTCAACGTCTTTAACCAGGTCCTCGTTTGCGACATCATCACCCCTAGGAAACGACCACTCTAGATTGGCCTATTTTTAATCCCCCTCGCCGGCGGCTCCATCCGCGGCCTTGGTATACTTAGGTTCTTCGATGTCCTCATTAGGCTAGCGGTCGGTGTAGCATGAATCCTGTGCGCCAGAAGATACTGAACATAGGGGTCGTTACTGGTCGCTCTAAGTACCTGGGAATATTTTGTTCGGTTTCTATGATCTCTTTTTAGCTATTTTATCTATACTATGATCACTCTCTCTCTCCCCTATGGTCTATTAAGCCCTTACACCCGCTACCCAACTGCAACTTGCCTGTCTATTCACTCTGTGCCTATTCTCTCCTGACAGTCCCCTAATGTTCGGCTTTGCTCTCCTCTCATGCTAACTCTATAAGACCTTCTGTCCCAGCCTTTTCGACCCTCAACAAGCAACAAACCAAATGATGCACGCTATACTTAAGACGACTTGTGGTTACCGCTTAGGGGAGATCGTTGATATTGACGCCTGGGAACGAGCGGTGACGGTTTAGCACCAAGGTCTAGGGTAAGGCTGGGTCGGTGCAACGTTGTAATTAGTAGTCAGCAGAAGTCTTCCAGAGCTGGATCACACACTGACCTTGAGCAGACTGAGGTATCAGGGTTTGGGAATTGTCTTAGTTCACCCGAAGGTGGTAAGCTCCAGCATCACCTCAAGATGCAATCCCATCGCTAGGTGCCAGCTTCGGTGTCTTGCCCTCCCTTCTGGACATGGCAAAATCTCCAGTAGGTAGTGGCACGAGAAAGATACTAGCGATAATGAGGATCTGGATCATCCATGGCGAAGACCTTGGCTATAATACATACCAGAAAATCAGCCGAGTATGGAAAAGTAACCAGCTCGCGACAAAGATAGCGGGTGGCCCACGCAATAGTGTAAGCGTCTGAAACCATTTTGACAGGATTGAAGAGTGCAGTTAGTCAGAAATTCAGATTTGTAGAGACTTAGACTCGAAGATGACTCGAAGATTGTTGCGGATATAAGGGCCGTTACCGTACAGCACAGTAATGGCGCGTTGTTTTACTGTAACAAAGATAAAAGGGAAAAGAAGAGGATTGTAGAGACTTGGACTTGAAGATAAAAGGGAAGAGAAGAGCAGCGGGGAAAAGAAGATGAGAAAGCCATATAGGCATCCTGGCTCGTTGTGCCTTGTCTATAAGGGCAACTTCGACGAGATATGTGACACCCCGAAGGAGGAACCTTGCCCAGGTAATAGGATTTCTCATGTCCAACAAGGCAACTGGAACTGCAAAGAAAGACACCGCGTTCAGGTACCAATTGCTGATGATGACGGATGTACGGAACGCGCTTTCCAATACAAGAATAAGTGCTATCAGAATTTTGAATCGCACAAGTCATTGAAATGGGAGCTGATGGTGTTGCAGCGCTCGTTTTGTTTCGGCCGCAGTAGCCTAAAAACCTAACATGATGATCGATACGACTCAGAAATCCACAGCGGCCATAGCACCGGCTCTTTTCTCGTTCCCCTGCCCTAGCTTGCGCTGCACTGCGATTATTGGCCGTCTACCACAACGAAAGCGCGACACTACGAGTGCTCTCGTCTGCATTCCAGATTACATGTATAGATCAGGCAGGCAATCCGCCCCGGTTCAGGAAGTGTGGTATATTCCCGGTTTGTAAGGAGCACAGCTTTAACACTTAGTTCACTTAGATTCTGATGCCAATATCGGCCACTGAATAGAGCGCATATCTGATTTGTAGGTGCTTCCAGTGTCATCATTTTATCACTCGGCTCTCTCCCGAAGTCCTAATCACCTTCATATTACTAATAAATGAGAACTAGTTAATACCTATTGCCGACTTCTTACTAACTTCAAGGATAATAGGTCGAAGGAAATGTGTTACCGCGCCCCCTGCTCCCGATTCCCGAATAGTTCTAGACCTAACTCCATCCTCAGCCTCAGAATACGTTGCAGTTCATATCTATCCTAGAGTTACTCTAGTCAAGGGCTTTGTTACAGAGAGGCGAAGCCGTGAGAATTTGGCATCCACTATTCACCCACGTACGCCTCACATAGCCCTGGCATGTTTCCCGTGGCGAGCTCCTTATACCCTCGTACCTATCCCACCTCACCAGCCTCAGCCATTTTGGATCCGGTGGCATGGAGCAACAACCTAGATCGTTGTACATTATAAGCTTGAATACCAGACTGCGTTTTGACCACGAGATCGACACATCCCAGTCAGTTTCGCAAACACAGCAAGCCCCCATGCCTTCGTATGCCAAGTTCTTAGAGAGTCTTTCCCCAGCCTCATCGAAACTGGGATGAAGGACACCGAAATAAGAATTTCCTTTTCCATCGACTTTGCAGTGATGGCAAGCAGAGCTTAGCCCCATGTACCTGAGGAAGTCGCGCAATGATTCGGTCGAAATAAGCTGTCTTTCCAGCTCCAATCCCTTAACACGAACGATCCATGTGGAAGATAGGAACAGGTTTTCGCCTATCCATTTCGCTCTGCGTGAAGTTCCAATGAACGTCCTGCGTTGGCTCTGCATAAACAGACGACTTGAGAACTGGATTGCCATAAATGACAAACATGAAAGAGGGATTCCATGCGTAGGACCGAATAGACGACGGTTTCTGACAAGACGGGTTTGCAGAAATCTTATGTATAGTTTCGTGCTTAGGCGCATTCTGAGTAAGAGTATAGCCCCGCCGGTATAGAATGCTGGGAAGATCTTATATGACACCGAATAAAAAAAAAAGCGGTTGTCCCTAAAGTAGAAGGAGAGTAGTTTACATTCAGCGGGGCAATAGACTACCCAGCTGATGTCTCGCTCTAGATTCAGCAGAAGCATCTCTCTGGAATGTGCGTCGAGCCTCCTGAGGCTATATTTAAATAAAATTGAGAATAAATCTTTGCAAGCCAGCGCCAAGGACACGGCATCGGCGGCACATGCGGCTTGATCGGCTATATCGAGGATCATCTCGACCGGCAGCATTGATAATAAAAGTGATTGTGGTTGGTCACTTCGGGTGGCAAGCATGGTGTTGAGAATAGTAGTAGCCATGGTATTGATATCGGTTGCTTGTTGCTTTTGAGGTATAAATCTCGGTATAATAAGGGCAGACATTGTTGTGGTGAATCGGTGTGAGTAAATGAGGGGAAAAAATCTGGTCTCTCAACCTTGTATATATAGACTAATCTATAACTTTATAGAGGTTTTAGATACTTCGAAGCCTTCAGCTTAAAGGTTAAGCTATTGTAAATCCTAAAAGTAGTAAATAGAACTTCTCTTTTTATATATAATAGTAATAAGTTTATTCTAGAGTTACTAGAAGTATAAAATGTTATTGTAAGATAAAGCATCTAAGTACTGCATGTGTGAATCAAGTTTTAGCACTAGAACTGTCCGGCGGGGAAAATATAATCTGAGGTAATAGAGTTTGACAATGCACTATGCCTTTAGCACGGTGCCTTACATACTGGTTGGCGTGCTCTTACTGATCACAGACAAGCTTGCTGTAAGCCCGGAAGCGATCATTGCTCTTTCACTGACATGCGAACCCCTTCAGAAAGGAAATTACGAGGCCCCGTGGCACCGAACGTAGACGCTCTTGCTTCTGCTTGAGAAGGCTTTGGCGATAAGATCTATTTGCCCATTTTGTTCTCGATTGCACTTATTTCTGTCGAGTTAGTCCCCAATCACTTGGGCGTACAGTTGTGGTTTGGCTAGAAGACTAGGACCTAGCTATAACCAGGGGGCATGCCTTGATTTTCGCGTTTTTTTCTTCTATATATTCAGCTATCCCCTTCGCTTTTGTATTATTAGCCCTTTTTTAGTCACGATGGCTAAAGGCCACTCCTCGCGAATGGATTCCTTTCACCCTTACGAATCGCAAGACAATTAGGACCTAGCCAAGTCCCTGCTCAAGTAAACGGTCAACTTCATGACTTGGGCGCTCGCTGCGTGAAGTAGCATCTTCTTTCGATGTACCCTCGTCCAGCCCGTCCTTGGTACCAACTATAGAAGATTAACGTCTGTGTTAACCAGCCAGGTCGATTCTGCACATGTAAACATGGTGATACGTATTGGATAATGTGGTGATAAGTATTGAAGAGAACCGACCTACAGATACTGAAGTAGATGTATTTAACGATTGTGGGTGCCCATACTAAAACAGCGATGAGTTGGCCGAAGCTCCACTTGGTACTGTCGCCAATTCTCGCCCTCGGCACGACATTGAGAAGGATGGCAAAGTACAGAATGGTGCCGATGAGGAGAATGACGTGGATAGCAAACCAATATGCATGGACGACCCACGGCCATGATCTGCTGAGCAATCCTACCGCCCTTGACTTATCGCTTGGTCTCTTCAATTGACTAGACAGGGTGGAAATCCAGCCGGGAAATGCGTAGGATAACTGATCGAGAAAAAGACCAGCGTAGGCCAGCGACCCAAATATGGCGAAAACATGGCGCCCCTGGGCGCCCGTTGTCAGGGCAGTGGCAAAGCCGAGCGGTGGTTGACAGTACGTCATGGGACTGGGGTTACCACCACAAGCTAAAATCGGGTGATCGTCCTTTAGTTTGTCCCAAAGGGCTGCTGTCGACGGCAGCAGAGACTCCCCCTTCGCGACAATGGCCTGGGCCAGCGCAAACACGATGGTCATCAAGACAAAGGTATACCACCAGTGCATACCCTGTCGCTGCAGACACACCTGACAGAGCAGGATTGTGTAGACGCCGTTGACGCCGAGGATGTTGATGATGGCGGAGCTCAGTAGGGCGCTGCCGAACGAGTTGCTGTTCGAGCTGCTCGTATTGGGGTTTTCCGGGTTGAAGCTGATGAAGGAGGCGACCTGGATCGAGCCGACAAAGTACAGCTGGACCTCCTGGAACTCGACGAGGGAGGAGAGAACGGCGGCGCCGAAGCGGGACGAGGCGAGACGCGTCTGGATACTATCGCCCTTCTCGCGGAGCGAAGCCCGGCGGAAACCGAGGAACTTGGCGATCCGGTGAGGCCAGGTGGTACAAAAGTTGATGAGGATGTAGAACAGGAAGGCGATACTAATCTGGAAGACATATGACACGATGACCTAATATTAACATTAGTTATTAGCAGTACGAGAAAGATGTTTCAATTCGCTAGCCGGAGCAAATAGCGAGGAAACCCCGACGATGGTAGTTAGTTACTTACACCTGGCCCCGCGATATCCGTGTTGAGGACACTATTAGGAGCCTGGCAATAGTGATCCAACGTCTGGACCAGGGCCGACATGCTCCCAGCAGTGATAGGCGTGGGAGGCAGCGGCGCGGCATCGCCAGTGCAACGTCCTATATCAGGGGCAGTGATGCATGACCTGTATATGCACTCGGAGATGTTCCTAACGACGCCCGCTCCGTCAAAGGCCGTCAGGTTAGGAACCTGCCATTGCTCGGCAACCTGTCTTGTGGTGCTGTTTGACAAGTCGAAATGAAGAGTCTTGTTCGCCACAAGGAGCGATGCGCTGGCAAGCATCGAGCACACATGGAGGTTAGCCGGCGTGAAAAGTGAACTAGGGTCGCGGCAGGCCTCAGTGCAGTTTCGGGCTCCGGACGTGGTGTTGCAGTCCAATTCGTTGAATCGGAATGTGTACGGCACGGGAGGCCACACCTCGATGTGTGACTGTGACTTCCACTGGACCAGGGTTCGTAAGTCCGATGTTGTTCTCTGGATAGGGGGAATCTGCGAGATGTTGCCGGCGTCAACTGCCCAGTTGTATGACGGAAGGTCTTCGGTAGATGTGAAAGAGATGGGGGTTATCGTCGTTCCTAAGTCGTTGGACATCGTGGCTACTGTCAAGAATATTCCTTTGTGAATTGAAAATGCGACGATGGCCTAAGCCAGTTGACTATGCAGCAATTCATCCACATCCCACAGGAAGACGGGGACTATAAGAATAGGACCATGTCTTGTTCGATGTCACTGGAATAACTCCCCTCAATAATTTATAGTTCTTGAATGAAGAACCTATGTCAGCATGTAAGCATGGTGGCGGATTCCTGTGAGCCAAGGACCATACAACGGAGAGGATCAACGGTCTGGCGTGATGATTCATCGGGGGCTAGCGAGGACGGGCTGGGACGGCAACGACGTGCGAATATGTGCGAATTAGAATACAGGGTCGCCGGGGAGCGATAGGTGTGATCGGCGCCGGGCTGCAGCATGATATAATAAAAAGTTGACTCAGCAGTCAGACAGTAGCCCACCTACGTCGGACAGGTCTGCATCCTACGGTGTGCCAAACTAATTATATTTACTACACCACTACCTGGGTCATTAAGGTAAAAACTAGAGCAGGAGAAGTCATATTTTTACACTACTAATTGCTGTTCTAATGATTGAGCGGGGACGAGATCAAAGACATGAAGCAAACTATGGGGGAGATATTGGGGGCAATCACTTATTATCTGGGCTTGCCTGAGGATATCAGTAACGCAGCCAAAGACGAGATTCTCATGGAGAAATCCGCGACGTCAAATAAGCAAGAGTCGCCCATATAGGCGAATGTATGAGCGAAAGGCATCACCATACCTAAATTGGGTACCTACTGCAGTATAATGAAATTGGCACACCCTAAATGTAGGATGCAGACCTGTCTGGCGTAGGTGGGCTATCAGACAGCCCCTCAAGGCAACTGCTTGGCATTAAGCTGTAATTTACCCTATTAGGAACAACTATGGCCATGGAAACACACGAAATGTGGCTACGGACGGGGGTTTTAAGTCAGATCTACGATCTTGTCAGGTTGTTCAATGGGGTTTTTTTTAGCAGAAATAATCGTCATATTAGCCCTAACGGCGTGGTCTCGCCTCTTTGCCATTCTCGGGCATAAGCCGGACCTGACAAAACCCTCATTGATTAGTGACTCAGGATACAATGAGCTGTTTCAATTGGACGTTGAGCGTTGAATCTATGTACTTCAAGTTCTATTTCATTTTGCATACCTAAATTATATGTATGTATTGAGTAGCTTCTCCGCTACATAACTGATTAAGGGGGTTAGTACGAAGTACCACTCTTCAATGTTGCTTAGCCCTACGACGCAATAAGTCTAGGCGGGTAGCCCGAGCAGAAGCCGCGAGCACGCCAAACCCGATCTGTCGTGCGCCACGATTTTGGTAAAACCTAGAACCGCTAACATAGATTCTAGGTGCTAACCTGAAGAAGGGAAGCTTAAGGAATTCATTATTTGATAGCAGCGATAGTAAGTAGATCTTCTAGAAATCAAGAATAATAGGCAGCCATGGATGTTTCTAGATAAACAGAGAAAAAACAACTTGAAAGATATTACTAGTGAGAATGTTGAGATGATTCAAGTAGGAATAATAACTCTTTATTTTAACCGAGGAAACCTTTGCTGACCACAATAACGATTCAAAAACAAGGTTAATCGCTTGAGTTGAGTGAACCAATCTCGAATGGAACTCAATCAAATATAAGATACCTAACACCCTACCTTAAAACCCTTATCGCTATATATTTATGTATACAGATTCGTCGCCCGAGTCATTACCCCCTACCTAGGACTTCTCCTCCTGAGTTGGCAGGTTGAGCGTCTGCTGCATAGAAACCAGACCCTTCTTCCTAATCTCTATAGCATGCTGCGCGCTAGGCCGTTCCTCGAGCTTCTTGTACCAAGCCTCGTAATGGGGATACTTGCCCTAAGTATTCGTACGTCAGCAGAGGACCCCCAGAATCTCTTACACTAGACCCGTAAGATATCCCGGGAAGTGGGATAGTAAGGACCGGAAATAAAAGATAAGGGAAGATCCAAAGACATGAGATAGATCAGACAAGAACATATCAACTCACCTCTTCAATCGACTTCCCGATTACGCCCCTCGTAAAGTCGATGATCTGCTCCCAGATGAACCAGGAGAGGTCCGCGGCGGTGCACTTGTCGCCGACGAGCCAGACGTCCTTGGCCGCGACCTTCTCGCCCTGCTTCTCGCCGGCCTGGCGCGAGAGGTGCAGGTCCAGCACCGAGCGCACGCGCTCCGACTCGTTGAAGTACCGGTCCACCGCCGACGGGATCTTCTCGGGGTGTAGGAACGAGAACCAGACGCCCTGTCCGTAGTACGGGCCCTGGCCTATATATGGGTCGCGTCACGTCAGCCATGGATCAGCAGTCGGGTCAGGCCGCGAGATGTGATTAACAAGGCCTATCTATCGAAAATAGATAGGCAAGTGGAGCAGGTGCCAGGAGGGGGGGAAGCTCCTAACCGGAAATCTGGAACCCGATCCACTGCTTGATGAGGTACCTCTCGGCAAGCGTGCTGTACGAGATCTTGTGATCCTTGTCGTACTGCTCGATGAG
This sequence comes from Nemania serpens, assembly GCA_022578855.1. Classification (NCBI taxonomy): domain Eukaryota; kingdom Fungi; phylum Ascomycota; class Sordariomycetes; order Xylariales; family Xylariaceae; genus Nemania; species Nemania serpens. The sequence goes on along the minus strand of MU396843.1, from coordinate 23,155 downwards.
ATACTCGACGATGGGCCCGGACTCCCAGAGCGTGAGGCCCGTGTTCGGGTCCTCGATGGTCGGCACGCGGCCGTTGGGGTTGAGCTTGAGGTAGGCCTCCTCCTTCATCTGGGGGAACTCGATCTTCTTGAACTCGTAGGGGACGCCCAGCTCCTCGAGGATCATGCCGACTTTGATGGGGTTGGGCCCGATGCTGTGGCCCCAGAGTGTGATGGGCTTGAGCGAGGCGTTGGACGACATCGTAGCTGGATTGAACGGAAGAACACTAGTAGGTGTGGGAGTTTTTTTTATTTTTATTTTTTCAGATCAGGCAGGCGACGGTAGATCAAGGAGGGAGTCTGGGTCGAGGCTGTTTATCACTTGAGCTCGAAATTGGAGTCGATGTCCGGGTTTTCGTATCCATTCTCTACAACGGCGGCCAGCGACTTTATAGTCGACCAGAAGAACCACTGCGCGACATCCCATCTACCGATTTGAGTAATTGAGACGGCCGACATGACGGGCGAGTCGTCAAACGGCATCTTTGTCGTTCCGCATCCAAGCACCTGCTTATAATATCAGCGTGGGAAGCGGGTATAAGTAGGGGCTAGATCTGCGCTTGTGTTAACCCCGTTGCCCGATAACTACGGCCCGCTCACCTTATTCCGGGGACGAGTTGGCTAGGCCGAACGGGATAAGAAATCGCGATACGGTCCATACAATGCATAACAAAAGACATGGCACATACCCTTGTACAACGCAAATAAAACACCGGGGATTGGGATAAGATTATGTGTGTTCGTTGACGGGCTCGAATTCAATTGGCGCTAAGCATGCATCGGCTGCTTATTTCATTTCGAGTCCTTACTCAACATAGTAGGACACTTTTCACCCTCCAGGTCTAAAGCCGAAGGTTTAACTCCCTGGAAGGGCAGAGGGCTGAACCCTATAAACCAACGACTCCTTATATCATATCTATAAATCTCTGCTAGATGCATGCTTCAATATCTAATCGTTAGTTAGTATCGGGAGCGGCATCTTTTATCGGTAGACTGTCGGGTCTATCTTACGTACGTTTCTGACGAAGGTGATTAATTAGATTCAAATCACATGAGCGCTACCATATATCAGTTACACACATTCATCTCTCGGTATTCCGACCCTACGGCTTGATACCGACTTTACATCTACTTTGAGGGCCATCGCCGCAGGCTAAATTAGATATCGCGGATCTTAGTGAGCATCAATAACCAATTCAAGTTAATGTCCGTGTTCCTTCACCATTGTTGGACTTGGCATCTTGATGAATACACTTCATCCCCAAATTCGGAATCAGTCTACCCAAGGGTAGCTTATGTATGTATGATACACATAAAGCATGGTATATGACTAATTGCCGTTATAGTGAGCTTCGTTTCATTAGGTACCTGGGTCGCAACCACTATGTCCGTCCCGCGGTCCCACTGCGACGCTCTCTAGGTATAAATACCTAACCTACCTACCTACCTCTATACTTGAGCTAGTGGTATCCTATAAAAGCTGCTAGGGAATCGCAAACACGGGAGGTAAATGCCAAGACCGTAGAACCACGGACGCTTAGGCGTGTTAAACGCTAACAAAGCAGTGACCGGCATCATATTTCCTAGCGAGCCTCGGGCAGCCTAGGTGGTGGTATAGTACATAATGATATATATAAGTATCCATAAGTGCTCCTCGCCAAGAGCAATCCCAAGCAATACAAGCATGATACATATTTCAAACATGATTCCTATTCTAGATCCCGATCTTGGTGAAGATAAGCCTCCCAATCAATCCGCGATGTCCCGGTGCCATCAAGGCTATCGCCTTCTTTCCAGCCCAGATCATCCCACGCCCCTAAGCCACATAGATGCCGCATGGTTGGCCGCCCATGCGGGCAGTTCCACGGTTTATCCAGTTCACCCATATGTCGGACGAGCTTCTCCATTTGTTTCAAGGACAGGGATTTCCCAATCATCACGCTGCTTCGACATGCCCGCATCGCGAACATCTTGCGGACCTTGGACGGCCGTGGAACGGAGTTGGCCGACGCAGATTGGTGATCTTGGAGAAGCGATATGAGCTCTTCCAAATCCGCGAGGGAGAAAGTGGTCTCCCGGCTCAGCGGCAAACTAAGCAACTGGCACCGGGTTCCGACAGGTTCGTCGCCGCTATCATCGAAGCTGACTAAAAATCCGTTTGTTTCCAGAGCATCAAGGTTTTGTTGTACTATGTCCTCTTCAACGGCGGTAAGCTCGAGCGTCTTGGGGTGAACCAGTCTCTGAGACTGTACGACAGTGCTGGCCTGTAATCGTTCGAAGTTGTACTTCTCGTCCGTCGCATGCTGATCAATAATAAATAACTCGTCGTCTCTATCGCTGCTGGCTACTGTATCCCCGGAAATCCCCTCAGCTGCGCGGGAGGCTAAAATAAATCCTAGATTGAATTGCCCTATAATCTTCATCTTCTCGAAGTCGGATTTTGAGATGGACAAAGATAGCTTCTCCTCAGCATCTTCGGCGTCAAGGCGGTCGGTTTCTAGCATAGCCCCCGTTCTAGAAGAATAACGAGATAGGAGCTCTTGTCGCGAAGCCGACGCATCGCGGATGAGCCTTTCATCTACGCGTAATGTTTGTTGAAGATGATAGGTCGCGTCCTTCCTCTTGATACTACCTTTGATGAAACTCTGGGTCCGTTTCTGTGATTCGTCTGAAGTTTTCTCTTCAGAAACTTGAGCATTTTCAATATTCTTGTCAACTTCGCTTTCTTCGTTCGCTTCTTGGAATTCTCCCTCTCTGTGCTCAGTGTCACCAGGATTATTTGGAGACATTGGATCAGCCTCCGAATCACCACCAGGGATTGCCTCAGATGTTTCCAAGTCCCGTGGAGAAGAGTGCTCTTGATCTTTCAGTCTACTAGGCAAATCGGCCAGGCACTCATTATCGCTTTCTCCTTCAGAGCCGTCAGTCACGAATAAATTGTCACTAGACGAATCTGAGTCCTGTGATTCATCTCGCATGTTCGTAGTGGCCATAATTCCCGTTTTGTCAGACTGCGACCGCTCCGCTTGTGCGGCAAACATCTGGGTCAACCGCCCATTAAATGAAGGCACAGGTGGCGATGACTTGGAACTTTTTCGCATTGATGGACTCCGATTCTGCTGGCTGTCAAGCCGCTGCTTTTTGTGTGCTGAACCAATGATGCTCGTGACAGTATGATCACCTATTGTGATGGTAGCAACTTCTGGCGCAGCCCGCTTCACTGACGAGGAGGGATAAGCTTTGTTAGGGCTGATATCCGTTATACGAGTAGGGTGAGCTAGAGCTGGAATCAGTGGTTCTGGCGAAGTGCTCTCAGGTAGTGTATGTCCGTCCATGGATTCGTCACCCTTCCTATCCTTCAGCTCTTTCAGGCGCGCCCGAAAATCCGCTACATGATCAGGAACCTCTGCTGGCTCTTCATCCGGGGGTGGTTCTTCCTGATCACCGCTAGGTAAGTGTGAATGTTGTGAGTCTATCTTAGAGTTACGACTCAATTCGTGAGCAGGTTTTATCCCTGTCTTACCAGTTGTCCCGTTATTTTCACGTAAATCGCACTTACGCTCAGCCCAACGGCTGATTAAGCCGCTGCCATGAGTAGGTTGCAAAGCGTCATTGTTAGGAACCTCTATCTCTTCACCCGTCGCTTTTGATTCGTCATCTACGGGAGTTGAATTCGTGGAGGGTTCAACATCTACCGAGGCTAAGCGTGCTGTGCTCGCTTCTGACAAAGGTTTGTCTTGTCTAGTTGGAGATGGCCGCTTAAGAAAGGACTGCTTTGGCAGTTGAAGTTGTGAAGTTGGTAGGGCATAGTCCTGCGATTCAAACAAGGCGCTGAGTGACTCTTTAAGATTGTCCAGCATCCGGGTTTGGTCGTGGAGTAGTATTGTTCGCTTGTCCGGGCTTACATTGACGTCGTAGAGATGTGTGTCGAGCTGGATATCAGCGAAGATGAAAGGCGACTGAGATGCATTATACGATTTGTACACTTCATTGAAAACCTTGGCGAACTGAGGCAGCCCACAGGGACGGCCGTTGACGAAGAACATTTGCCTATCCGGAGTCTGGCGCCCTTCACCATATGCCGGGCGGGACACATGACCTCGGACGCGGATAAGTTTAGATTGGCTGTCGCCCCGAGCCGCGGGCCGTTGACCAGACGTGGTGGTAGGTTGCAACTCGAACTCCAGGTCCAATGGGATCAAAACGGCCAGCGTCTTGGCTCCAAAAACGTTGACGATATTATCGCGCGTGGTTTGGTTTCCCTTGGTGGAAAACAAAACCATGCGCTTACCTTTATTCGGCTGTTGCGATACAGAGAATTTGAGTCCGGTCTGGATACATGCATATTGGTTAAGGACGCCTAGGACTTTGTTCCACTCCCGTTTGATATTCCGCTCGAGCTCGCGACGGCGTACGGGGAGGTTGTGGAAGAGAGCCTCAACCAACACGGTGGTGCCTTTCTGTGCTGCGACGACGCTCGTGCCGCGTAGCTTGCCAGACGTTTCGAATTCCAGCCTTGATCCTTTCGGGGCCTCTGATGCTAGGCAGGTAGTGACGGAAAATTTGGATAGGGCACAGAGAGATGACAGCGCCTCCCCGCGGAAACCAAATGTCTCGAGGGACTCCAAGTCCGAGTACGTGGATAGCTTGGACGTATAGTGCTTCAATGCGAGAGTGTCGTAGTTCTCCTTGGATATGCCGACGCCATTGTCCTGGACCTCGATTGCATCGAGTCCCTGGTTCTTGAAACGAACCTCTAGAGCGGCGTATTCATCAGCATGCCCCGCTCAGTAGTCGCGTCATCCGCTTGGGGCCGTGCACGCCGCACTCACTAGCACTCACCAATGTTCGTGGCGCCAGCATCTACACTGTTTTCCACCAGCTCCTTCACGACGGAACACAGGTCAACGATAACCTGGCCGGATTGGATTTGGTGGATCTCTCACAACGTCAGCGACGAGAACGCTTGCGCAGTCCTAACCCAGACCGACATATCGCTTACCGTCTTTGCCTCAATGGGCTTTATAGTTGCCATAGATGACCCTGCGCTGGCGAAGTCTCGGTCCTTCAGAGGCGTTGGGCGGACTACATGTGTCAAGCGTCGGACGAGCAGGGATTCGACACTTTTGGTGTACCGAGAACACCTCGTCCGAGTAGGCACCTGGTATACCTACTGCGTATCCGAAGAGCAGCACACTACTTGTACAATTGGGCTCGACTGTTGTAATTCATCTGGGAAGGCTGCGACTGCGGCTGAGGACCTTAAAGTACGTAATCAGCCTCGAGCTCCCTCTTCAGTGGCCCGTACTCGCCTAAGGTAGATAGGTGGGTACCTGCAGTGCCCACTACGTCTGAAACATACAGTGCAGGCACTGTCTTAACTACTTACATCGGGAGCAAGATACACTGTGGGTCTGACTAGTGCACGGTACTAATATATTCCATCAGGCACTGTATCCCCGCCTCCCTTCTTGGTGAGAACCTGGGAACTTTTGTATACCTGATCCAGCCACTTAATTTAAAAACACCTGCACAACAAAGTACGCGAAAACGAAAACAACCACCTGCTCGGACGTTGATGAGTCTCGCGTAGGTAGGCAAGCCAATATATCATGAAGCCGTTGTCAGGATCGGGCATCACGAAGTATCCCGCAGACGCGAGCTGACGCCGGTATGACGCGACAAGTCTAGATGCCTACATGTCCACTACCTGATGCAGTGTAGGTATTCCATGCCCTCATATCTCTGCCCGGCTTGCTTAGGTATCCTTGGTATATTGGTAAGGATTTCTCGTGTTCTGCTCCGCTTTGCGCCTTTGGAAGGTTGCATCGCATCCAACGGTGCAGTTACGGGACAGGTATTAGATGAACTACCCTCATGATGAGCAAACCGGACTCCATTCATCTTGCTGCCGTATGAATCGTCGAGCATCGCGCTTCTTTTCCTACCTAATGATGGAGACGTGGAACTAGGCAGGTATGGGTCAGACCTGAAAACCACCTCTAGTACTTATCTACTCCTAGTTATCAAGTTTATCTCTTATTCTTCTTCCCTTCTTATTTATATCAAGAACATCGCCGAGTCAAGTCGTCAGCCGCTGGGTGAGCAGGTAGGTATCTCTACAGGACGTCCTACACTACATGTACCTACATCATACATGCAAGACGCAGATCCCGACTCACGCAGCGAGAAAGATTCGGTCCATTTTCATTTCTTCGGTCTTTTCCCTTTTCTTTTTTATCTCAAGCGCCTGTCGCCCCCCAATTCATTTCCAAGGTTATGCATGTTGGCCGGCGGTACCAATTTACGTGCTCTACCGTCAGGATCGTCGTGGGGCATCGATCCCTAACTGAGCCAACCAGCTACCTTAACCATGATCCTAGTCAGAGCGGGAGAGACTTGAAATCCTGCTGAACCTGCACTACTACATGCATATGACCAGATGATTAGTAGTGTAAAGGTATGAGTGATAGATGTTACCCATCCATCGTAGGTCTAATATTTCTTATCCCAGGTAGGCATTTGTAGGCAGTTCATATTCCGGGACAGTATATGAGCGAGAGTATGTACGTAGGTAGGTACCTATACGTGTACATATAGGAGGTGGGTACATTAGTCCACTACCGGTACATGGACATAGGTATGTACCTATCTACATTAGCGAGAGGGGGGGGTATATGGAGACGATCACCGCAATGATCACTAGTTTTATGACTATTTCGTAAAAGGAAACATAACTTTAATTTTCTAAGACAGTCACAGTGATGATCTCCTATAGAAAACTGTATTTTTGGATTATTTGGTCATTCGCTGGAAACGATGTCGAAAAATGAAAACGATCTCAGAAAAACGAAAACGATCTCACGAAATAAGGGCCGTCACCAGCCAAAAACCACCTGCCAGCCGACGGCCACTTGCTTTTAACGCTGTCATCTACCTATAGGAGCGTCTCCTGTAATAGGGTGTCTCCTGCGATAGGGCGTTTCCTACCTGTAGGGCTATTTCCTACCTGTAGGGCTATTTCCTACCTACCTATCAATTAACCTGGCAATCGACCTAGCTACTTATTGACCTGGCTACTTATTGACCTGGTAATTGACCTAGCAATTGACCTGGCTGCTTATTGACCTTGTAATTGACCTGGCAATTGACCTGGCAATTGACCTGGCTACTTATTGACCTGGCAATTGACCTGGCTACTTATTGACCTGGTAATTGACCTGGCAATTGACCTGGCTACTTATTGACCTGGTAATTGACCTGGCAATTGACCTACCTACCTACCTAGTGGCTATTGGCTATAGGCTGGCTGGCTGGCTGACTGACTTACAGGTGGTTGGCTGGTTGGCTGGTTGGCTTACCTAATACCACCAGCCCTACCACCAACTTGCGACTGCAACCTACTTACACCAACGCAACTTACACCTACGGCTGCAATTGCAATTGCAACTACCTTTCAACCAGACCAAAAGGAGCCCTTATAATTATCAATTACGTAGCATCCTTCCAATAGTAGTAGCCCTCATAGTATAGTAGTTAATACCTGTAGAATTCCTTTTGCGCGCGCGTAAACTGTACTAGTAGACCTGTAGTTCGAATCCCTGTAGCTGTAACCAAAAAATAACCGTAACAATATAGTACCTAGGTAGTCACTGTAACAGTAAGTACCTAAGTAGAAAAGAAAAACAAGTTCCCAGATAAAGGAATATTTCTTTTGCTTTTGTGTATACAAGTCTGGTGACCATTTTGAATTAGATATTATGTCCGACTGGGAAAATCATCCCCCCTCTGAGATCGTTTTTAAATCCTGAGATCATGTTCTTAAAGTGGACATAGTCTCCACTTAGACCCTCTTTTTGGCCGCGAAAACCCTCTTTTTATGGGGAGGATTTCCGCCCTAGGAGCGTCAAGAGATAATCATACAACGGAGACCATTTCGAAAGTCGGTGACCATCACTGTGACCGTCTCCAAATACCCCCCTATCACGCTAATGTACAGGCTTGATCTGCTAGCGGCTCTGCAGGCGTCAAATAGACGGATCGGGAAGAAAAAAAGACAGACACGGCCAGCATCCCCCCCTCCACATGTAAGGTACATACCGTACCTACATGTACCTCCTGCTCCTAAGTGTTATCTACCACAACCAATCCATCAATCACCTTGGATTCTGCTCTCTTGTTCAAAGAAAAACCAATCCGGAATACTTCATACCACCCCTGGATATCACGCTCGTTTTGTGAATCGGATTTTGGTTTTATTTTTATCTGACCGTTGTTTTTGTTTTTACCGTTATTTTGTATTTTTTCTTCTGTTTCTTCTTCTTCTTCCCCTGCCTGCTTTCCTTGCAACAACGCTTACAAGGCCAGGAGCCCCCACGCCGGGCAGTCCCTCTCTGGCTACCATCCGCCGTTATCAATTCCCCGATCGACGGATCCTAATCTCTTCTCTTCTTGGCTTCGCACATGGAGCCCCCGGCGTCGTCATCGCGCAACCCCCTATCTGTCTCGTGCCTCGAGAGCTGCGACGCCGAAGCCCAGTGACAGACAGACAGACAGTGCACCGTACGCCCACCCGGACCTGACCACTGCCATCTGAGCGACGTGCCAGACCGGCGCATCTCCTAAGCGCCCTCGACCGCACACGCCACGTACACGGCACGAACACAGCCGGCACGGACACAGCCAACGCGGACACGATCACGGAGAGGCCCACGCCCGAGCACGCTCGCGAGAGCTTCCTCCTCCTCGATGCAGAGGCGCTCGTCGGGGTCGTCCGAAGACAGCGCCGATGCTCCTGTCAAGGCCTCCCGATCTCGAGACCGTTCCAAGCCCGAGAGAGCCGATTCCGCGAGCTCCGCCAGCTCCGTTAACCACCCCTCTCACGACCCTCCCCCGTCAGCCTCGGCCGCACGGAACCGCATCTCCAATGGCCAGCTGAACTGGCTGCAATCCCAGGCACGAGATGGCCCTGGCGGGAAAGACTCGGTGACGTTGGCTGTCAAGACCTCCGGCGACATTAATACGCACCATGACAAGACGCCAGCATGGAAACTTAGGGCCCGGCATTTCAAACCCAAGAGTCCCTGGGCCATCTCGGTATTGACCCTGCTCACGAGTATGGTTGGTATCGCCTTGTTGATATCCATCGTCTACTCTTCCACCAACCTCCAATGTGACCCTAAGGGCTGTCGCATGTCGTGGATGAGCCCTTCGTTCGTCCACTTTTCCGACTTTGATACCGAACACACCAGATTAGCAAGCAAATACTCGTTGTACTTATATCGTGAGCAAGGAATCGACAATGGGCCCAAGGTATACGAGACCTCCTTTAGGACCATCCACTCGTCACTGACACGTCAAAATTTTTAATAGGTCAGGGGGATTCCGGTGCTATTCATTCCGGGCAACGCCGGTAGCTATAAACAGGTTCGATCCATCGCGTCCGAGTCGGCTCGTCACTTTCATGAGACTGTCCACCCCAACGTGGCAGCTGCGGATTCCGGCGTCAAGAACTTGGACTTTTTCACCCTCGATTTCAACGAAGACTTTACAGCTTTTCATGGTCAAACGATGCTTGACCAGGCCGAGTATGTCAACGAGGCCATTCGATATATCCTCTCACTCTACCTCGATCCACAAAAGTCGGAACGGGATCCCAACCTTCCCGATCCCTCATCGGTCATCATCCTGGGCCATTCAATGGGTGGTATCGTTGCCCGTGCTGCATTCGTCATGCCCAACTTCCAGCCTCATTCTATCAATACCATCGTCACCATGTCTGCTCCACACGCAAGACCGCCGGTAACTTTCGATCCATTAATAGTCAAGATATACCAAGATATTAACGACCATTGGCGAGACGCTTATTCGGCTCAATCTATCATGGAGCATTCTCTCTCTCGTGTCACTTTAGTGTCCATCGCCGGCGGAGGGCTAGATACCGTGGTCCCGTCGGATTATGCGAGCTTGGAGTCAATTGTGCCCGAGACCCATGGTTTTACGGTTTTTACATCGACAATTCCAACCGTGTGGACTAGTATGGACCACCAAGCCATCACATGGTGTGACCAATTTCGCAAAGTCATTGTCAAAGCTCTGTACGATATTGTTGATAGTCGTCACAAATCACAGACGAAATCACGCAACGAGCGAATCAAGCGTTTTAAGAAGAGACTTTTAACTGGATTGGAGGCAAGCTCTGAGACGCCTTCGGCAGACCCCTACCTGACAACTCTTTTGACCGTGGGAGATGATTCGGATGCCATCGACACTCGAGACCAATTTGTGCTTCGTGGTCTCGGAACCAGGAGAGAGCCAAAGGTTTATTTGCTCCCAGTCCAATCAAACGAGCTTCCCAGCAGCCGAAAGTTCACTTTGCTCTCGAATCGGGAGCTTGACCATCCAGGAGAGAATGCCAAGCTAGAAGTTCTGCTTTGTAGTGTTTACCCCTCACAGGCAGGTCAAACGAATATGCCATTCCTAGCAGACATGGATCTTTCTGGCAAAAGCAGTACTTCCACTCGCCTAGCATGCAGAAGTGCTGCACAGGATGCTGTGACGTTGCCAGCATCCACGCATTCCACGAAAGCGCCGTTTTTCCTGGAGGGCGAGCAACAAATACCGCCCTTCTCGTATCTTGAATACGATGCTAGGAGTATTCGGGATTATCAGTTTGTTGCCATAGTGGACAAATCAGACGCTCCTAATTCGGGTTGGATCGTTGCTCAGTTTAGCAATACGCTTGACGCCAACCTAACGCAGTTTATCAGCATAAGACGACTCGTCACCACTGGCTTGCGATTTGAACTGCCTCCAAACCGCCCAATGGTCGTCGATGTGCGGATACCATCCATCCGGAGTAGCTTACTAGCGTACCATATGGAAATGAAAGAGGAATCAAATAACGATCACAAGGAGCTATTTCGTCCTCTAATGCGACAGTACTCGACTAAGCCTTATGAATCGAAATATTTCGTGGGCACTACAACAAAAATGGACATCAGCTTCCATGGCGTGTCACCGTTTGTTCCTCCGCCTCTGGATGCCAGTAAAAACGACGACGGTCTTGGTCTTCAGCTGTGGACCGATCCCACACGTAAATCTACCATCTCGATCAAACTTACGGTAGATCCGATCGGCAGTCTTGGCAAGCTCTATATGCGTTATCGCACTATCTTCGCCTCCTTTCCACAGCTTGTAGTAGGGTTAGTCTTACGGAAGCAGTTCCGCCTTTATGACAACACCGGCACGTTTGTATCTTTCTCGGAGAGCATTGGAAATTGCCTGCGGCGATCCTTGCCAATGCTACTCTTGTCAATGACTTTTTTGTCATTGTCGATCGGCCAATCCGGCTCCACGGGTCACGGAGCCATCTGGCCATGGCAGAGCGGCACATTGACTATTGACTTTGCACAAAACGACCTGTTGGTAGGGACCACAGACTCATTCTTCTGGTTCCTCATCCCACTCATAGGCATCGTCTGTGTCGGGGTCTGCGTAGTCCTGCATTACATAGTACTTGGTCTTATTTCGCTCCTGAGCATTTTTTACGGCTACGTTTTCGCTTCCAGCATGCCAAACGAAGAGAAGAAGAGTACACTAGCTTCTAAACCGACCCAAGGCCCAGTCTTCCCACACCCCTCGCCCCGGAGAAGACTGCTTACAACCTCCGTACTCCTATTCCTAGTTTCGACAGTCATCCCTTATCAATCCGCGTACGTGGTAGCCTGCCTCGTACAGCTCAGTACCAGCGTTCGTGCACACCACGCTGCCCGAAGATACCCCTGCCTTGCAAATATCAATTTTCGCAACTACGTCCACACCATATTCCTTTTAATGATATGGAATCTGCCTATCAACATGCCAACGGTGGTCGTTTGGGTACGGAATTTGGCCATACATTGGTTCACGCCATTTTCTTCCTACCATAACGTTGTGTCGATCTTGCCCTTCATCCTTCTGGTTGAAAACCTCGCGGCCGGTAAAATGATTCCTCCCGTCACCAGCCGGTTCCGACATCTCACGAATATCCTCTTCTTCACCACCGCAGTATATGCCGCTGTGTACGGTGTGTCGTATGCGTACGTGCTGCATTATTTAGTTAATTTGATCGCGGCATGGCTAGTAGCTGTTCACTTCACCAATGACTATTGGGTTATTGTTGGCATTAGGTCACTATTCGTCGACGAAACATCGAACACAGACGATCGGAAACAAAACAAGAAGCCATAGCAGGAAGAGGGTCTAGGTTGGCCCTATAATCCACGGGTTGATGCGGGACATTGAAATGAACTATCCGTCAAATCTCCCCTTATACGCGCTACATTGGGTGCATGATAACGTCGGCGAGCCCCCATGCGGACAAGAATCACCATCTCACCCGCCTCTTACATTGGAGCGAAATTCAAGCGCACATGCTATTTGTGCTGAAGCATTGAGCAATATTTGTCTTCTTTATATCCCCGTTGCCGATGATTCTTCCGCCCCCTGAATACGAGCATGGAACCGCATTTACAAGGGGCACCTCACGCGCAACTTTTTTATTTATATTCACTCCTGTCTTACTAGCATTGCATTACACATGAGGGACCGGCGTTCAGATTTGGTGGTTAAAGGCGAAATTACCTGGTTAGAGACGGACTGGACTGGACTCGGACTGGGATAGGTCTTTTTTCTTTTTTTTAAGACACCAGTTATTGTCGGATTGTTGAGGGGCTGTTGTTTTATCTTTTTCTGTTTAGTTAATCTGTTAATCTTTAATGCTATTCATCAGCAAACTCGACTCCCAGCCCCAGCCGAGCCGAGCCGAGTCGGGCACTTAACTAGGACAGATAGATGCCATAGCTTTATATCAGATCAGCGGATGGAAATTTTTTCGTACATTCTTCTTGTTCTTCGTAATGTCTTTTTAGGGTGCGCTGGACAACGTTCTATTCGATCAACACTTTTTTCCCTCTTCACTGAGAACCCGGAAGGGGAAGTATATATATGATAACTTCGCCCTCGACTCGATTTGGGACTTCGTTTGCTGGTTGCGCCGCCTGATTTTGCGCCACATGGTTTTCCTCATTAATTGCTCTCATTGGTAAGATACGTATACGACAAGGTACATTGTAGGACTGGCTCTGACATGGCCCCGGGGCGAGTCCTGGAAGCCACCCTAGGGATGCGAAGGTCTGCTGAGCCGCTGAGCCTCCTGAGATAGGACTGACTACCCCTCTAATGTAAGGGATTGAGGACCCTTTCCCTTAGAAAGAGAGCCATCAGCCCCAACGCAAGGGGGGACACGTTATTCGAGGTTATACGCGGCCGCGGTCCTAAAGCCATAGATAAATAGTCCCAGCGAATCTCCTTTGGTAAGATCGAGGGAAGCCAACAGACCTAGAAGACCAAGGAGAATTATAGCCGAATCGAACACCAACTTCCAAGCCCTTGACTCCAGACCCTTGTCACACTGGCAGTGTGAAAGTTTGCGAGATCGAAAAGGGGTGCCTTAGCGTCCCATCAACATAATTTTTTTTATCTTACAATCTCTCACGACTAGTTCGAGCAGCGAAGTGCGACGCCTATCTCGAAGCACTAGCCTCTTCGACGACACGCCGACGATGTCTTCACAGTCGCAGCCGTCTTCTCCATGTCTGAGACCAACGGGAACTGCTCTAAACCCGCCCGACGACGATAGACTCAAGTATCTCTGGGGCCTTAGCAGACGGCAGCAGCGCGACATAGACCCTTACATTTGGTACTGCGGAGACCAGTTAAGACGAATATGGCCTCCGGGAAGGTCTGTTGAGGATGTCCTTTCTTTTCTACGACAGCTGGGGAAAACCCGGGACTTACGCGGAAGGAGCTCCGAGATTTAGCACCAAGCCGACTTCGTGCGGGCGAAGCCACGGGGACCAGGGCTGGGGAGCCCGGCTCTCGAGCGAGCAATGCAGCCGGAGGGACGGACTGGGAAGCAGTTTTCGAGCATCATCGGCAACTCCAGACAGAGAATAATCTTGATACCGCTCTAGACGTTACCGCCAGTATCGTGCTTGGGGTGTACGTTACGCACGACCCCAGAATTGAACCCGGTCGACCCAAGATTGTATGGGAAGAGAACGATACCTTGAAGCAGCTCATTGGCAAACCACTCTCGACGGGTAAAGGCTATCATAGCTCCGAGCTCGTCGCACCGGTAACGCTTAGGAAGCTCCGGGCTGGATATTTCGAAGTTTACGCCCGCGACGGATTATCCATTACGCAGCAGATCTGTGACCAAGTGAGAGAGTGGGCGGGCGATCCCAATCAGAGGCGCAGACGGTTTCATCTCTTTGACCACATGGAGGCGGCTTTAGATGCTCTTATATATGGACGTCTCCTACTAGACGGCGAGCAGTCTACGGGTAGCCCTCCCCCTGCCGACCACGAAGAAGATACAGACGACGACGACGACGACGACCCAATAGGCTGCGCCGAAAGGCCCAAGACCCTGATGACATTTCGGTCGCGTCTCCCAACCCACGACCGGAAGAAGCTTGAAGGAAACCCTATTATCGGGAAATCCGGGTGGCTTCCATATTGGCTACAGTTTCTGTTGACCACGATGGGCATGATTCTCGCTTTTTATCTCCTCTCGCGGCCGAAGGCTGCTGCTATGGAACACCACTGACGGATCCGCCGAGAACTCATTATCCATACAAGCGCTACCCTCACAGGGCCTTTACGGCTGCATACCTTGCTAGAGGAAATGGAAGACCCCAACACCGCCCTCGTGAGCGGGTAGATAGTCCAGGAGAATAAAATCTACTCATCATTCTTCCCAGGCACTTTTTATTGCATTCTTCCTTGCGATTTTCTTGGGAATGCTGCGACTACCCTAGGCGGCATTCCGGTTTGGGTATCATACTGCTAGTGGCAGGGTGAGCACGGCCACGACTGCTTAATCGCTCTAGGTAGGGTTTTGTCCACATCTAAAGTATCTTAGATCTCTTCGTCGTATCTATATAATTGATTGACTTATTACTGAGTAGCGTTTAACATCCTACGGGGTATACTGCGTTACGGGATTGTAATGAGGTATTGAAATGTAAGAAGCAGTTCTGTGCTATATAATCCCAGTTATAAGAGAGTTCTAAAAGTTTGCTCTTATATTTCTACGGCGTACTTTCGACAATAGCAGGTTATTATTGTAGTATTTGTATGAGGAGAGCGTACGCCATGTTAAGCCCAGCTATCGCGTCGTGCCCATACTTCAACTAACCATTTATATATCGCAACAACATTTGAAAATAAAATGAAAAAAATTCGGAAGCAAAAACAGCGTTTGCGCATTAGATGTCACTATTTACTCCCCTTACTTGCTTGTTATTTGCTTTCCTACTTAGTCCTAATTCCGGTTCATGAATTCACGGGCAACTAACGGCGAACAAGACACACTCGAACATGAGATCCGAGCTATCTGGATCAGACTTTTCAATCTGGAGATACCTACATTGATAGACAGATAAACAGATAGACAGACAGATATATAAACCTACACACATCAGGACATTTTCTAACCAAAAAGTTAAGATGCGTCAACTCCGGAACCCCAGGTCCAAACCAAAACTCTATCCAAGCCTCCCATTTCTGGCCAAGGTGCAACTCCTATCTAATATTAAGCAAGAGTTATGAGGTAGCTATGAGCTCCGTTACGGATTATAAATAGCAAATATCTATGTTGGGCCGTCTTGGGGACCGGTATAGGGACAGAAAAGACAGGAAAAAATAAATGGGAGCGGGAGTCATATCGGATTTACTCTCCGGCATGTCCTTTGCCCATCTCCCTCAGTCGCACTCTCGCCTGGTGCCAGATGACCCAAAGCGTAACGACGAGACCGAGCCCACAAGCTGAGAGCGTCACGACGTACGCGGAACGATAGCACTCGATGCCTTGCTCGCAGCGTCTCTTCCCGTCCGCTTCGATGACGGAGTGGGCGTCGAGGACGAGGCCGTAAAACAGGTTGAATATATTGCCTGATATGACGGGGGACAGCGTCATGAAGCCCCAGTTCTGGCTCAGACCACGGATGCCGAAGCACTCGGCCACTATGGATGGGAAGGCGCCGAACAGGAAGCCGTAGCCCAGGCCGCTAAAGCCTGATACGAACCCAAGAAGATGCGGGTTGACGATGTTGAGGGCGCATACCTGGGCGAGCGAGAAAATGACCGAGGCGATTACGAGACACCAGATCCGGCTTGCGTGGAGCACCTTGACGAGGAAGTCGGAGCCTGCGCCGCTTAGTAGGCGCCCTGCGAAACTACCAAGTGACAAGATGGACACGTGAAGTTGCTGGTGCAGAACCATCGCCTTGTCGTCGATGGAGTCGTCATAGTGCTTCCATAGGGCGGCCGCGTCATTGCCCATGTTGCTAAATCCGATATGAATCAGTATTGAAACTTCAAATGTAGGGCTGAAGTGAAAAGTAGCACAAGAGAGCGGGGTTGTCTTACTTAATAGTCATCAGGCCAATGCCAGACAGAATAGCCATGATTGAGAAAAACTGCCAGAATTCGAGGTTCTTCAGAAGATTCCAGCCACGAATATCTACACGATGAGAACGATCCATATCAACACTGCTCTGCACTAAAACTTCGCCAGCCAAGGAGGATGGGGCCGTGGACTGGGATAGCAAGGAAGACGTCTCGTCCGCTTCGTCTGGGGTACTTCCGGTGGGATGCGTGACATGCTTGGCTACAGCCGGCCTGCTCGGGCCCGAGTCGGGGCTTTCGCCATCGGTAGGTTGTTCGGGGACTGCGGGTTCGGTGGTGGCGATGGCGATGGCATATTCGGGTAACATACCAGGTTCAGAAAAATCTCGCGACAATTTCGATTGCTGAGACGCAGTCCGGCAAAGCCCCCGCGAATCCACCATCCCAGAATCAGGAGCAACAGCATGGTAGGCGGCGGCATGCGGAAGCACGCGGAGGAAGAAGAATCCAATGAATATCATGCTAAATGTCCCTATGGAGAGAAGGAGGAGGAATTTGCCCGGGCTTCCTGGGAAGAGGACGGAGCTCGACAAGGCGAAAAAGAAAGCGCTTAATCCGAAGGCGGCGAGGGGGAATGCCGTCGCGGTGCCCCGATGGTGTGGCCAGTTCAGAGCCGACGTCTTCACGGAGGCTGCGAAGGCCATGCAACCGCCCAGGCCGGTGAGGAAAGAGGCGAAGCTGAGCCAGGCCACGGAACCTTGACCGGCATCGTAGGCGCGCTGGAGGGGCAGATAACCCAATCCGAGCAGCACGGCCCCAGCAAGCACGGCAGGGCGAGGCCCTCGGCTGTCGATGAACATGCCCACGGGAACACCCATCAGATACATGCCCATGTTCCCGGCCAGGCCGATCAACTCGCTCTCGGTGGCAGACAGGTGCAGCCTGTCGGCGAACTGAGGCGCCCATGCTGAGTAGACATACTATCAGGGTGACAGTCAGAGAAGGGACAGAAATCAGGCCGGCTCAGTCTGGTCTTACGTTGGTGCCACAAGCTAGGGCTACTACGGTGGCGGCAACACTGGAGACGATGCGGGCATTATGCAGCCGACTCTCGACCGTCATGTCGGGCGATGGTGTTCTGGTTGGCGATGTCGGGGATAGGAGGGGATGATAGCATACATGTGTTTCCGGCAGCACCAGACAGATAGCACGTGTTTTATGGCCGCAGCAGAGAGGCCAGCAAGGATAGGGAGTATATGTCAGAGAGCATCGAATGAGCTTGCACGGTTAGCTATAGTAGAGCCGCCTCGTAGTTATCTTGTTCGGCTGCTCGTTGCTTGGTTATGAGAATCCACGGTCAGGCTCAAATGAGGTAAGAGGGAGGGTTGGAGAAACAGTGAGAGCCTAAGTCTCTAAGGGCCTCCCTAGCATGGGACTGTGAGGAGGAGGCCGAAGACGCGAAGAATAAATGGGGGATAACGACGAAGCAGAAGAAGAACAAAATAGAGCAGCTGTACAGGCGACCCTATGGACGGAAAACCCTCTGGATAGAAAACTACTGGTAGAGGAGAGTCAGGCCGTGTGTCATCACCAGAATGGTCACGTTAACAGATATAAAAAAAGAGGGAGGTGTAGGTAAAGTAGGTTAAAGTAAGTTTGGTAGTTACGTTGCCGACGAAGGAAGGGCTCTATTTAGATCTAGCATCGGCATGACCTGACCCTCTGATAGAGATAACGCGGATGGAGGTGTCTGGGATACGAGAGCTTGCCCCAGCCTGTCGTTAGTTGGGGGAATGGGGGTTGCGCTGGAGCTCCGATATGGACCGATGTAGCTATGGTACCGGCTATAGGTACCTTTCTCGGGCACGTTAGGTTAGATGTTACTTCGTACCTCTTGAAGCCTCATTCTCGCAGGCAGCCCTCCGAGTCGTGTGGCTGAGAGTCGAGTAGGGCACGTACCGTTTATATACTGTTCATGTACTGTATGTATAACTGTGACGTAATCGCAAGGAAGTATACCTGCTCCGTATTTAGTAGTGTAGGTACTTCTGTATCTAGGTAGCCGCCAACGGGTACCCATCCACCATTCCATCCGTCCCGGTCTCTCATCCTCCTCGGTCCTCCCACCTTCAACTCACCATCCCATCACATCTCCACCAACCCATCCTGTCGCATCAACATCATCGCCATCCTAATCGATAGAATACTCGTTCGTCTCTTAGGGGCAGACGGTCCCGATCATCGACATCATGGGTGCTCTCCTGTCCCTACCACTGCTGGCAGTGCCCGGCGTAGGCACCGTAAGTGCCGAACTCTGCTCCGGCGCAATGTCGCATTCCTTCGTCAAGTCTTGATGTCCTAATCGGTCTATCTAGATCATGTCCGTGGCCGCAAGCTGCTGTGGTGCCGCAACGTGTTCCATGGTCTGCAGCGCCTGTGGCAAGTGTGGCAACAGGTAAGATAAAAAAACACCATCGTCGTCGTCGTCCTCCTCGTCGCATCCGATCTGCTCACTCCTTCTCCGTCGCAGCGTTGCCACTCGTGTCGCCTACGCCCTCATCTTGCTCCTCAACTCGATATTGTCGTGGATCATGCTCACGCCCTGGGCTATAAAGAAACTCGAACACCTTACCTTCGATTACGTTAGCATAAACTGCCCGACGGGGAAATGCCACGGTTGGCTCGCTGTTCACCGTATCAACTTCGCCCTCGGCCTATTCCACCTAATATTCGCCGCCCTACTATTCGGCGTCACCTCCTCCAAGAACCCGCGCGCCGCTCTGCAGAATGGTTACTGGGGCCCTAAAGTCATCGCCTGGCTCGCCTTCATCGTGGTCTCTTTCCTCATACCCGATCCCTTCTTCCAGTTCTGGGGCAACTATGTCTCCTTCCTCGGCGGCATGCTCTTCCTCATCTTCGGCCTCATCCTCTTGGTCGATCTTGCCCATACCTGGGCGGAGTACTGCCTCGAAAAGATTCACAACACCGAGTCAAGGGTGTGGAGGTTTGTTCTGGTTGGATCCACCCTAAGCATGTATCTCGGTTCTTTGGCTATGACCATCATCCAATACATATTCTTCGCTCAAGGAGATTGCGCCATGAACCAGGCCGCCATAACCATTAATCTTCTCTTCTGGCTGACTATCTCGTTTCTTTCCGTGCATCCGTCGGTGCAGGAGCACAACCCCAAGGCCGGTCTTGCCCAGGCCGCCATCGTTGCCGTCTACTGCACATACCTCACTATGTCCGCCGTCTCCATGGAACCCGACGACAAGCATTGCAATCCTTTGATTCGTGCTCAGGGCACGCGCCAAACATCCGTCGTCATTGGCGCAATTGTAACAATGCTGACGGTCGCCTACACCACCACGCGCGCAGCTACGCAGAGCCTCGGCCTGGGGAACAGCCGGGGTGCTATCAGATTGCCCGAGGACGATGACGAGCATACCCTTGTCACGCAGCAGCCCGGCCGCCGAGAGATGCGGGCTGAAGTTCTGCGTCGTGCTGTTGAGGAAGGTAGTCTGCCGGCTGACGCACTCTTGTCCGACGACGAAGACGACGAGTATAGCGGCAACACCCCACACGACGACGAGCGCAGCTACACCCAATACGACTATTCCGTATTCCATGTCATCTTCTTCCTCGCGACGTGTTGGGTGGCTTCCTTGCTTACGAGCAACACGGAAGACGCCGCAAGCGATGACGACCATTTTGCGACGGTCGGACGCACGTACTGGGCCAGCTGGGTCAAGATTATTAGCGCTTGGTTCTGCTACTGCTTGTATATTTGGACACTGGTTGCACCGGTTGTGTTGCCGGAACGATTCGAGTCTTAGTAGGCCGGGTCTTTTTAGGCGCTTCACGTTCACATCTTTGGAGTTTGGCGACATGGGGATAGGCTGTATACCTCTTTTGTTTCCGTTGTCTGGCAGCATGCATACGCGTCCTTATCCATCGCATCGGGCGATGAAGTTGAAGTTATACTATATAGTGTAAAGAAGAAAATACCTTATTTGATGTTTAAATGGTTCTTGTAGGCCTTTATTCGTTACTCTTTGTTGCAACTCACCTCATTCGCCAACGTGTCGGTATTTTAGCGCTATTCGGCTCTATCCTACTCAAGAGTTTTGTTGAGCTAGGTAGGATGACATTAATCTGCTTTAACACATCGAGATGAATACCTGAAAACGCTCGATTACTATTTATCTAGGCTACTTACTACCTTGGAGTCTACTCAACCCGTTGGTGCCGCGCGCGACGAAACTCGTAATTGTCACTCTCGGAAAGTCCGAGTATCTACGAATAAGCAATGGAATTAGAGGAGTACTTAGACTAGTTGGGTTGGGTTGAGCGTGGGAGGCAGCGGTTCTGTAGCACGGCCGGTTCGGTAGCCTAGGTATTTCTTTTCAGGGTTCTTTTCCCTTTTCCCCTTCAAATTTTTTTCTCCGGCTGTGATACGTTGCATACCTGATTGTGTCGGGATACTAGTTACTAGATTAATAGTATATAATTAGCGCAGATCCTTGAGGTTTGTTTGCGCTGGGTTGATTTACCCTCGAGGTAGTGGCGATGACGGTGGCCCAAGGGGGTGATTTGGTCTTGCTCGATGGGAAGAAGCTGGTTCTGGAGGAATTGCGAGGTCAATT
The DNA here is from genome assembly GCA_022578855.1 of Nemania serpens. Taxonomy (NCBI): domain Eukaryota; kingdom Fungi; phylum Ascomycota; class Sordariomycetes; order Xylariales; family Xylariaceae; genus Nemania; species Nemania serpens. The sequence goes on along the minus strand of MU396843.1, from coordinate 2,016 downwards.
AGGATCTGTCAGTTGTAAGTATTGACCGTCGTTAATAGAAGAGGACGTGTCTTTCAGCAGAGTAAGTCAGGTATCTTTCTGATTTTTTTTTCCGGGTAACCATCTTCTATTTACAACATACACATATTCAATCAAGTAAAGGTCCTACAAAATCATCCGGTGCGAAGGGCGTTCGAGCTAGCCAAATTTGCATATGGATGGGTGCAATAACAAGATCTATCGCCAGCGCTTTTCCCGGAATAAATGTTGGGTGCGAGAAACTCTTCCTATTATCTTTCCCCGTGACGCTTTGTAATGAGTTTCTCAAAAGCAACGCCGAGGGAGGAGGACGAGGAGAGAGAGGTGGTTGTCTAGACCATCGACGGCGAGAGATTCGTCAGGTATTGACGAAGCCCTCTCCGCCATGTCTGCTTCTATTCTTCAGGGGGGAAAGAGACGCCGAAGGCAAAGAAATATCGTATTTTACGGTCAGTCAGTCAATCAGTCGGTTAGTTAATGGTATCAAAACAGCCGTGTCCTCAATCAAGGGGGAAATAGGGTTGCGAATGATTCCAAGGGGAAGCAGCGTATTAGGCGCCTGTTAGGGAGTTCTATCTAAACCAGAGCTCCGCGCAACGCTGCACACCACAACACGACAGCACGTTCACCCATTCGATTCATTCATAGCATTCGTTCATGTCGTATTTCTGTCTCGGCTCTTATAGCAGAGCACAACAGCAATAGACGGACGCATCCAGCACGGCATAAGCGCACTACCAAGAATAAATCAGTATGACCATCCTCCGCGTGATCCTCCGCCGTGATACGAAGACCCAGCCCAGTCCTGCCATACCATGCCCTGCCCTGCCCTGCCCTGCCCTGTCTGGTCCGTTCCTGTCGTGTCCTCTCCCATCTATTACAAGAATCCTCCCGTCCTATTCCGTTCCGCCAGACCCATGGAAAAGCCAACCCAGACAGAGAGCCAACCCAGTGCCTAAAAAGCAGGGACATGACATCCGCCGACTGATTCGACCATCTATCACCGGGTGGGTAAGTTCAGGCAAGCAAGTATGCCCCCGTTTAATAATCCCCTCGGCTACGCCGATGAACTCTCTACCTATCTCTCTTTTCCTCTCTCTGATACATCGCATCGCATCGCATCGTACGTACGTATGCAATACAACGTGACAGAACGCGAGCACGACATCATGTAGCGCGGCCGTGACACTTATCATAGCTCACCAGTACAAAGACAAGACAGGACTGGACTGGACTGGAGAGAAGAGACGGGCCAAAGAAAAGAAAAGCTCCTGACGTACAATCCGATAATTATTACGAGGATCTCGCCTCGGAGGTCGGCCTCGGAGGAGAGAGCAGAGAAAAGCGAGGTGAGCCGTAAATGCAGATAAATGATTGGGTGAAACTCTTCGAGGCGATCGTCTGTCTGATCGGATGGCCAACTATTAACTTGCTGTCCACCCTGACAGCGTTTCCTTCCTATTCGCCTCACTTTTTTTTTTTCCGGCGCTATTTGGGTTGCGGGGTCCCAAGACGATAATTAACAATTATGTGGGCTTCATGGCTTCTTTCTAGATAGTGCGAGGAATAGGTATCACGCCGTATAAGCGTTTAAGAACGGGGACCGTAGACTCGGCCGTATGTCGAAGGATAATACGCCTGTAGAGTCTGGGTAATACCTGGTTGGTCTCGGTTTCAAGTCACACCTCGTTCCCAGCTGCTGGACCGGGACGTAGGAATATATAGGTAGACAGCATGGTTAAAGCTTCTACGGTGTAATTACGTGACCTGTCACCTCCACAGCAAGCAGGCCTTCTCTGACCAAATCTATTTCGACAAGCCGAACTTAGCTCCGCGTATTTGATGCAGCTTTCTAAATTTGCCCATAGTTGGTTCTCAGCAGGCTGGCGTTAGCCCCCCCCCCCCCCCCCCCCGCCCGCGCCCCCCCCCCCCCGAACGCCGCGCGGGCGCAAGGCGACTGGCCGGAGGGCGGGGGGGGGGCGGGGCGGGGACGGGGAG
>MU396842.1:0-58294 GCA_022578855.1 Nemania serpens | reverse complement strand
ATTTTTATATATAATAAATATATATATTTAACTAAAAAGCTATTTATTACTACTATATACTTATAACTTTAATTAATTAAAGTTTTAATAATTAAAGTTTTATTATATATAAAATTTATTATAAATAATATATTATTTATATAATATTATATTTTTGCTTTTAAATTTATAAAAATTAGCTTTTTTATATACTTTTACTTATATTTATAAATAAAAGCTATTTTTTTAACTTTATATTTTTATTTTACTTTTTATTTAAAACTATTTATATATTAATAGCTTTTATTAAATTAATTTGCTAAAAAAAAGCTATAATATATTTGTTAATAAAGTAACTTTTTTAACTATAATAAAAATAAAAACTATTAGTTTTTTTTTATTTTATTTTTTTTAAAGCTTATTTAGCTTTAAGCTAATTAAAAATAATTTAAAAGCTAGTAAATTTTATTTCTATTATTAAAGTATTTTTTTATAAGTTAATTTTAGCTAATTATAATTAAAAAAAAGCTACTTTTTTTAATTTTTTATAAAAGTATTTTTAATATATAAAAGCTTTAGCTTTTTATTTTGCTTACTATTTTTATAATATTATAAACTTATACTATATAAGTAAATAAAAAGTTTTTAATTACTAATTTATTAATTAAATTAAAGCTAATATATTTTTTTAAAATTATTAGCTTAGCTAAATCTTTTTAAAATATTTTTTTAGCTTTTATTAAGGTTTTCTTTTAAGTAAAAAAATTCTAAAAATGCTTCTTTTTTTTTACTTAAGCTTTAATAGCTTTTATATAGCTTTTCTTATATAATTTATATTAAAAAAGTAATTATATTAAAAGTTATAAACTTTTTAAGGTTTAATAAGCTTATATAGCTTTTTATAATAAAAAATTATACTATAATAGCTTTAGTAATATTTTTTAATATTTTATTAATAATATAAAACTTTTTTATATTTGTGCTAATAAATTTAGTATTTTTGCTTAATTTATACTTTATAGCTACTTTTTATATAAGAAATATAGCTTAGTTTTTTTAAATTTTTTAAGCTATTAAAGTACCTTTTTTTTATTTTAAGCTATATTTTTTTAAGCTATTTATTATATATTTTTATTTTAAATAGCTTTTATAAACAAAAATTTAGCAAAAAAAGGGTTTATAGTTACTAAAGTTAAAATAAATAAAAAAAAGCAAAAAAAAACTACTAAGTACTTAATATTAGCTATTAAGCTATTAATATACTAAAATAGTTTTAATTATATATTTAATATTAATAATATAAAAAAAAAGCTAAAGTTATTTATTTGCTTTTATTTTTTTTTCTAATAGCGTAAAATAATATATTAGCTACTTAATTTTTTAGTAAGTTTATATTATTAAGTAAAAAAATATTAAAGTTAAATATTAAAGTATTATTTATTAGTATAAATAATTAGTTTGCTATAATTAGTTTTTAGTATTATATAGCTAAATAGTTATACTATTGCTATTTAAAAAAGTTAAATTAAAAATATATAATAAGCTAATTAAATAGCTAAATTATACTATTTATTTTTTAATTAAAAAAAAAAAAAGTTTTATAAAAAATATACGGCGTATATATAACTATATACTAGCTTTTACGCTAGCAAAAGCTTTTATAGTAATTCTAGCTATAATTAAAATAATATTATAGCGTAGGCTTATTAGCTTACTAATCTATAATAATTTAGCGTTTTTATTTTAGTTTTATATATAAGCTATTAATAGCTTAGTTTATTTTTAATACTTTATTATTTTTTTAATAAATCTTTATAATAGTATATACTTTATATTAAGTTTAATTTATTTTATAAAGTAAAAAAAGCCTTATACTTTTTTTTTATATAGTATAAATATAATACTAAATAAATAGTAATATTAATATAGTTATTTAAATATAGTTTATAAAAAGTAAAAATAGTAAAAAAAAGTAAGCTAAAGCTAAAATATTGTTTATAAAAAGTGCTATTATAAAATTTAAAGCAAAAAAGTTATGCTAAAACTTTAACAAAAGCTATATATATAAATATAAATAAAGAAGTTAAAATTCCTATATAATAAAAAACTTATTTGCTTTTTATACTAACTATATTAACTATTTTAACTATTTTAATTACTTTAACTAATTTATAATTAAAAGTAATGCTAATAAATAATCTAGCTTTTAAAAAAGCAATTATATAACTACTAAAAAAATATATACTTTATAGTTATAAATATGTTAATTAAAAAAGCAATTATATAACTACTAAAAAAATATATACTTTATAGTTATAAATATGTTAATAAAAACTCTAAAGGTTTTTAGCACTATTTTATAGAATAAAATAGCACCTTTTTTAGTAGTACTTGCTACTAGCTATAGATTAAATAAGAAGCTAAAAGCTCTACGTATACTTAGCTAGATTTTTAGTTTTAATAGCTTTGCTACCTTTTTTTAAATAAGAGATCTTTTATTCTACTACTTTAATTTTTACTACCTATAACTATACCTATTATATATATTTTTAATTTTTTTAACTTTTTTAATTTTATTTTTTTAATTTAGCATATAAAATAGTTTAAAAAGTTAGCATTTAAATAATTTAATTAAAAGTACTAAATTAAAAAATCTACTTTTAAAAAAAGCTTTACTAAATAAAATTTTAGCTTATTTTATTATATATAAAATATAGCTTTTATTTACTTTTAATATATATACGTTAATATAAATTAATTATAAAATTAAAAATATAGTATATTAAAAAGCTGTTTTTTTAATTAAAAGTACTAATATACTTTTAGTTCTTTTAATAATATTTTAATTTATAAAGCATTTATAGTAATACTAAATTATAAGCTATATTTAAATAATAAATAATATTATAAAGTTTTATAATTAATTGCTTTTTATTATTTTTAATATGTATTAATAAGGGGTTTTTTTATCTTATAAATTTAATAAGGTAGAAATCTTAGGTTTTTATTATAAAGGTAGGCCTTATAGGCTACTTTTATTTAATTTATATTTTTTTTTACAGATTTAACTACTAGTATTAACTATAACCTATAATATATTATACTAATTTTAAATTTAAATATTAATATTTTTAAACCTTAAAATTAATATAATATTATTACTAATTATTACTAAATTTTTTTTATTAATATATTTAAAGTTTAAAAATTTATATAGCTTATTAAATATATAAAAAGTTAATTTTAAATTTTAAATTATTAAATTTTTTAAAAAATAACTTTTAGTATTTTAGCTTTTTTTATTAGCTATAAAAATACTTTAAATAAAAGCTAAAAGCTTTTATATTAATTAATTTAGCTTTTTTTTAAGCTTAAATTTTTTCTTAATTTTATTTATAGCTTTAATTAAGCTTTTATTTATTTTTAGCTTTTAATTAATTTTAACTTATATTTTTTCTTTAAAAACTATTAATTTAATACTTTATTTAAAAAAATATACTAACAATTAAAAAAGTTATACTAAAAAAAACATACTTTATATAACTTTTTTTAAAATTATTAATTTTAAAGTTTTAGTACTTTTATTTACTATTACTTTTTATGCTTATATTTTTTAAAAAAAAGTTTTTTTATTCTTTAATGCTATTTAAAATATTTTTAAAACTGCGTTTATAACTTATATTACTTTATAAATAATATTAGCAATATTTTTTTTAAAAGTATTACTTATTTTATTAGCATAATTTAAGCTAATTTTCTTTTTGTAAAAATAACTTTAAATGCTTTTTTATATATATATATATATTAGTTTAAATAATAAGTAATTATATATTTACTTTTTTTTAAGTATACTTTAATTTTTTTAAATAAGGGCTTACTATTATAAATTTATACTTTATTATTTAAGCAAAAGCTTATAGTTTAAAACATTAAAACTTTAAAACTTTTTTAAAAATATATTTAAAATTTATTATAAAAATATAAAAGTTTTTATATTTTATAATACTATATTTAATAGTAGTAATAATTAATACTTTTTATTTTATAGTTTATATTTTAAAAATTTTTAAAAGCTAATTTAAAAGTATTATATAAATTATATAATTATTTTTAGCTTATTATTTTAAAATAAAAGTTAAATATAATTTAATTTAACTTATTAAAATATATTATATATTTAATAGTAATTTAAAAATAAAAAAGATATTTTTATAGTTTTTTAAAACCATTATTATTATTTATTTTTATAATTAAATAATATTTTTTAATAGCTTTAATATTTTTAAAGCTTTATAGTATATTAATTTTAATTAGTATTATAAGCTTTTTTTTAGCTTTTATTATTTTTATTAAGTTTGTTAGCAATTTTTTTATTTTAATAGTATTTTTAAAAAATATTTTGGTTAATAATTAAGCTTAAGTTAATTTTAAAGCTAAAGTTATTATTACTTTTAAATATATTTAATATTATAGCTTTTTAAAAGCTTTTAGCTAATTAAATTAGTTTAATAGCTTTAAATAATTTTATACTTTAAAAGTTTTAGCTTTTAACTTAAATTTTTTATTTTTTTAATAAAAAAAATTTCTTTTTGCTATAAAAGCTTTTAAAGCTTAATTAGCTATTATAGCTTTAAAAATTATTAATTAATTATAATTAATTATATAAGCTTTTATTAATATAATAAATTAATTTTTATAATAAAACTTTTAATTATTAAATATAAATAAGTTATATAGTTAATTATAATTAAATAGTTATATTTAATAAAGTTTAAAGCATAAATAAAAAAAAATAAAAAAAAAGCAAGAATTTATAAGTTATAGTAGCAACTTTATATTAAAAAAAGTATACTTTTTTATACTAGGAATATAAAACAGCTACTATTATTAGCAAAATTTTTTAACCTAAGTATTTTATATTATAATAAGGCTAATAAAATTAAAAAAAAGAAAAAGAAAAAATAAAAGAAAAAGTAAATAAATAAGTAGTTTTAGTTACTTAAATAAAGCTAGCGCGCTTTTAGTAAAAAGTATTTAAAAAGCCTTTTTGCTTAAAATATATTTATAAAGCTTTTTTTTTATTATTTTGCTTTTTTACTTCTTATAAAAAAAGTAATTTTAGCAGTAATTAAAGGTTTTTTATTTTAATTATTATTTTTAAGCTTAGTTATAGCTAGCTATAACTATATACTAATATTAATAAAAGTATATAACTAAGTTTATAAGGCAGTAAAAGCTTATAGGATAGTTAGGTTAGAGGAGAAAATTACGTTAGGTTTTGCTTTTTAATTTATAGTTACAGGCAGCTATTTGAGACCTGGGCCGGGTGGCCGGCTATGTATAGCGCACCGACTAGGCCTCGATAAAAGCTCATGCTCCCCCTAATATATGCGTTCAACCTACCTCTTGTGCAGCCATATTTGAAGTAACTAGAAGTATACGTTAAGTAAGACGGCATCGCCCTAAGTCTAATCTGCTCCAGCTATTCGCTCCATATTCTTTTAAAACGGTTCTTAGAGCGGGGCCAAGCGCCGAGGCCAAAACGGAGCAGCGGGCGGCTAATAGGTAAGACCCGCCCGTGTGGCGCCGCAGGACCGGGGTTTTAGTCAGCAGACACGCTCGCACCGATGTTGGCCATTTTGCTTAAAACCCAGTTTTGATAATTTCAAATTATTTTACACAATCTAGTTCAGTTTCACTACTTCTACTATTCTGAATTCACTTTTTTCAGTATTTACTACCTCTGGTATTTACTCTGTCCCTTCCGCTTGTTTAATCTCTTTGCGTGTTTGCTTAATGTATGCTAGCGTGGCCTTTTAAGGGGGCTGCTGTTATAGTATTATATAAGTTCCTGCAAGGGCTTAATTGCCCAACTTGACAACATTTTACTTCTGCTGTTAGATTCAGTTCTATTCTATTACAGCTACTACGACCATTCCTCGTCCCTGTTTATACCTATATAACTTCATCTTAACAAGTTCTATTTGGTTTTATATATTAAAAGTGTTTCCTTGTAAAGCATGGATAACATTAGCTTTGAGATCGTTTGCTTCTGCGGACGATACTATGTTCGCTTGCATGAGGACGACGCCGATTCTGAGGGATTAGGCGCCCAGATCATCGCGAGTATACCCGCTGACCCAGAGGAATACCAAGGTATGGCATGCCGAGTCGTGTCCGTCTCTCCACCGTACTGACAGCTTGTAGAATGGCTCAAACAGATGCGGGCCAAGTACGCAGCCAGACAGAAAGAACTAGAAGAACATATATACGAGATTCAGGACAGTTCACGGCCAGACTGTTCCTGCTTCAACGATCTTGTAGCGCTCCCCTCCGAACTTCCACGAAAGGCCAATTACAATGCCGAATACTTTTACATCAACCTCGACCGTGAAGTACTCACGATGAATTTTAGAATGCACTGGAAGCTGGGGCATCTACCACGAAACAACAAGCAATGGTTAGAAGCTATCGAAGACAGTCTTCACATATTCAGGTCTGCTATCTCACTCGACCTCTTCCACCCCTTCCCAGACGAGTATATAGCCTCACCGGCATTGAAGCTACTCGAACCGAACAACAAATTGGGATATCGCTCTCACCTCGTAGCTGCAAAGAAGGACATCAGTGAGGCGCGAAAAGTGTTTCTCACCCGGATGCTAGCGGAGGTGATGACTTATTACGAGGGCGAAACCCTTAGATTTGGGAGGGAATGGAGCGCGGAATCATTTCCGTTCCGCGAGCTGATTTTTGCGCTTGTATCGATCGCATCCGGTGCAGCCAGATTCTTCTCCTTTCCTGCTCAGGACTGTAACCCTCGCAATTGTCTACAGTGGCAGTGCCAGTCGGACCATTTGCCTCCGTCATGTGGATTTCTCGACAGAGAGTGGGGTGGTAGTGACGCTCCGCTACTAGAGTTTGGCTCTATGTCCCATCGACCAGGCGATGCCCCGGGTGTTGCGCCGCCAGGAAAAATGTTCTGGGCGGAAGATGTCCTTGTCAGCCTGACCATAAACGTCGACGAGGAGGCCATTACGCGGGCCGTTGCCTGGGGCCTCGGGCAAGGGCGTGAAAACTTTCAAATGGTCGTGGTGAACCTCTATAAAGTAACTTTTGCAGAGGTATATCGGGATGATAGCGACGACGAGAAACCCATGGTCAAGGTCACCAATCCCATTCCTCTGTCACCTCTGCTCCATAAATATGGTATTAGCACACATCAGCGCGAGCGACCAGCGTTCAGAGCCGGAATGGATCGCCATTTATACCACGGAGAGCTGCCTATAGAGAGAAATGGCACAGGGACAGCGCGGCAACTGCAGTCCCGATTTCCTGGGCTCGCAGCCCTCGTGAACTTTTTCGAAGTCGCTGCTAGTCGGCGCGCGGCGTCCAGATCAACAGGCATTTTTTCTCTTGAGCTATATGACCTGATCCTGGATTTTGTCGACTATGACACGTGGAAGACCTGTACAACCGTGTCGACAGGATTCCGCTCTTCCTGTCTTCGAAAGTATAGGATCGACGAAGAGACACGTATCGTCACGCAATTCTACAAGGAACGCCTCGAACACCCGCTGTCTTTTGGTTTCGAAAACCTAAAGACGGGCAACGTCCTTCATGCTACAGAAATTTATAGCGGTGACTCGACGAAAGAGTTGAATTGGATGCCACTGATTGGGAGTGATCGGAAAGCACTCATGTTAAACGTGGTCGTTCAGTTTACGCCATCAGGGGACATAACAGTTGAGAATGATGGTGATAGTGAGGTTTTCATAGAAATCTGATTCATGAGGATATGTTATCAGGTTGAAAACAAACGTCACCGTAAAGGGGACAATTTATATACAAATAACGAGGTAGCTAAATAAAATATAATTACTTAACTTAATTGGATTAACTAGCAATTCACTTAATGATTAGTTAAAGTAGTATTCAATTAAACCTGCTAGCTAGACTCTATCTACATGATCGAGGACCTGTTGGCCTGCTTTTATAGACATCCTAAGCATACCAGGCCGATACCGGCGCTCTTGCGTACCAGTCACTTGCTACCCAAGTGACCTGGCATGCTGTGCACCCTTGTCGTATCTACTATACCGTAACAGTTTCCTATTAATATATGAAAATTAGCTGGACCCGAAGCGAATGTCTTAACTGCTTACTTATGCAGAACGTCGCAGCGGGCTGAATAGGAGCAGAGGCGCTTATAACAACTGAGAGGGCCGTCTGGTACCCCTTGTATGCCTCTGCCTTTGGCCTCTGCAGTCGGTGGAAGCTATTTCTTGTATCACCTTTTTTAGTCTCTGTCTTAAGCACGGCTATTTCTTTAAGTCGTAACCTCCGGGCTCGAGCCGCTGTCTGGCTTCCTCCCGACATCACTTACTATACAAACTAAGGTTATTATTTTTTCCCTCTTCCTCTTCCTTCACAAGATTTTGGCCGGACGCTACTCGGGAGCACGAAAGCAAGTCTGATTATTTTACGCCTACTTAATCGACGGCTTGAATGACGCTATTAGTCGAACATTCGGATGGGAGTGTAAGAGCTGGGACGTGACGAAGACACCCCAGAAATGTATTGACCACCAAAAGAACGGCGCCCTACTACTTAATAATCGCTGCCGCTTCGACGAGCTGCTCAATCAATTCGGCGGCGAACTTAAACGAGGCGAGCGTTTGATAGTCGATAACTCGGGCAAATATTGGCGCTCGATGCTTTGAACCCCCGACCCTGAGCAGACTGTAAAGCAGGTGTATCAACGTTTATTGCAGCTAAATGAAGGCAGGGTCCTAGATGTTCCCGGGTACCGAGTCGACCGCCAGGGCAGTGAGGAATACATCAGCCACATCAACCGTATCGGAAACGTGGTCGTCGATACGTATCACAGGGGGAAACAAACTCCCGCGAACAAGTATCTCTTCGAGGGATTCGCAGAAGCGAATCGCAGATCACGTTATCTAGGGAGGGCGATCAAGGTCGCTAGCTCATACAGGCTGCGCCGAAGTCACTGAACAGCTATGACATCAAGGTGGCGACACAGCCCGTCGGAGGCAGCCGCAGCCCTGTCAATCCTACTATAGTATGGGACACGGTCGATTGGCAGAAGACTGTTTCGAGTGCAGTAGCAGCTGGGATCCCTCAAGCTCAGATATAGCGTGCAGCGGCAGCGGCAGGGGCATAAAAAGCAGCCAGCACTGACTCGTCCATCAGAGGGCATATGGTGTCCATCATGGCTTTCCAGAGAGCCGAGACGAAGGCGGCCGGATGCATATAGAGCAAAATGCGAGCAAGAAGGGCGAGGGAAGACACGACACGACATCTTGTCAAATTCCAGTTCGAATCTAGATATTTTTGTGCCAAGCTTATTGTTTATCCACCCCTGTATCCGAAGATCTAACTCGCTGATGTACTTAACTTAATGACAAGCATCAAATGGCGATGGAGGAGATTCGGATGTTGATTTTAGATATTTCACATGTGCTTTCATTTGTATACCTCTCTCGTAGGCAGTGGCAATAATGTCGTGAGAAGGGGTTGTTCATCCGCTACCCGGTCTGATAGTCGTAGCCCTCCTCAATCTACCTCAGCCATCGCCGATAGATCGAAATCCCGGTAACCTGACCTGGCATGATGTGCCAGCTCTTCGTCAATATCATTCATGTTACACACCTTCCCCCCCTGGTAGGTATACCAACGAGATGCTATGGCGTATTGGTCCGGATTCAGCGACAGGCCCGTGTGGGGGTCGATGAACCTGACATTCTCCCGCCCAGGAGGCCGGAATGACACATGCTGAGATCGAGCTATCGACCCCCACTGCAGATAATTCTCCGGGATGGAAATATGCAGCTCCTTGAGCGCTGTGAACGGCTCTAGTATTTCGTCACTAAAGAGAAACCATAACTCGTCGTCCCCCCCGGACAGTGCTGGGTCCGTGGGTAGCACTGTGAACCCGAGCCGCTGGATGACGGCGCCGTACGGCTCAAGCTTATGAATTTCGGCGTCGGGGAGGTGAATTATGTCGTGCTGGAAGTTGACCCAGATGTATCTAACCTCTGCGAGGCCGTGTGATTGAGAAAGGACTTCTCGTATGGCGCGGCTTGGCGAGACTCTCGACAGGCGTGCAGCACGGCAGGCGGTAACGTTAGCGAGGAGTAGAGAATGTAGAATTTCAGCTCCGTCTCTGATGTCCAGACATGGCGGTCCTCGAGGCGAAAATGGAGGATACGCGGGCTCTCGGCTGCCAGGGTCCAGATCCATAGCCGTAGCTCGGTGGGGAGGTTGGGAAAGAGATGAAAAGTATCAGTAGCGGCCATCATCGTTAGTGTCCTTTCCTTTCGCCGTTAGTTCTCGCGCAGCCGGAATAGTACGTTGTAGAGTTGTTAAGATGAGCAGGAAGAGATTTCTCTCTCGTTTGTTCCGTGTTAGTTGTGAAGTAAGGCGAAAGAAGAGAAGAAAGGAATAATTATTTATACATACTTTGTAGTAGAAGAACCAACTGCTTATTATAGCCCTGTCAGGTCTGTCTTGGCCGGTACCAGCGCTAGCCAGGAACTGGCGGGTCCACCGGGACGACTGCGCTACTCACCAACACGGTGGCCGACAGAGGCTTGGTGGGGTCTTGGCACGTGTAACGGTTCAACGGCCTAACCACGCTAACCTAGATCTGGAACAGTACCCCATATGCAACACTTTTTACACCAAAACACACTAACTTAGTAGCTCTATAGTTAAATCAATAAAATAGCTATAATAAAACGAACTTAAGAATAAGGTATTAAAATAGCAAAATACTGTTTATATAAACTATAAAAAAAATCAAAAAATTCTATACCGGTTAAATAATCTATAAACCTAGAATATTAGTTTATAATAATTTACTATATAAAATACTAGTAAAACTATTAGTATAAAATAACAGTATATAAAATCTAATATTATAGCTATAAAGCTAAAACTTATATATAGTATAAAGAAAAATCCAATAAATTTAATAAAGCAAACAGTATATTTTTCCAATTTATTTCCGCTATATTATTTAAAAGTAATTATTTACTCTAACAAAATTAAGCGGTAAATAATTAATCTTTTTATAGCTCTTTAAAAATAAATTAGAAAAATATGCAGTCTGCTTTATTAAATTAATTGGATTTTTCTTTATACTATATATATGTTTTAGCTTTATAGCTATAATATTAGATTTTATATACTGTTATTTTATACTAATAGTTTTACTAATATTTTATATAGTAAATTGTTATAAACTAATATTCTAGGTTTATAGATTATTTAACCGGTATAAAATTTTTTGATTTTTTTTATAGTTTATATAAACAGTATTTTGCTATTTTAATACCTTATTCTTAAGTCTATTTTATTATAGCTATTTTATTAATTTAACTATAGAGCTATTAAGTTAGTGTGTTTTGGTGTAAAAAGTGTTGCATATGAGGTACTGTTCCAGATCTAGGTTAGCGTGGTTAGACTCTTCCTAACCGCCAGCGGAATAGGGGTTGAATAGGGGCTCGCAACACCGGGCTCGCGCTCACGCGACCTGGGTTGACACACGTTGTCGAAACCCTGTCCCAACAATCAACAATGGCGACTGGCGAGTCTGAGTCATACCGCATATTATTCTAAAAAGAAGAAGTAAAAAGTGCGGCATGTTCCTTTCTCCCACCGGCGGCGCAGTAGACTATTACGTCCGAGAGAGGCCCAATTCGCCAATAAGATTTCGCAGTCAAGCTGTGCAGGATATCATACACGTGATGGGTGACGGTGACGGTGAGGGCCTGACGATCTGACATGTTCCATGACCCACGGTAGGTAGTGAAAGGGAGTGAAAACTGGCACTCTCAACTCTCTCTTAAACTCAGTATCCTCATTTATCTCCTCCCACTCCTTTTCACCACCTATAATCAACGAGAACTCGAGCCGGCGCCATCGCTCGTAGGGACCTCGGTGCCATACCATCCTCGCCATAATGACCACCGCTATTCTTGTCCCCGGCTATGCCGTCGCATAGGCAGCAGCTAACACGTATCCCGGGCTTCAGTATAATAGTCCTAATACCATCTCGACATACGTCAAATAGTTCAACAACGGCGGCTCCACCTCCCACTCTATAACCACCATACAAGCTACCACAACTACTTACATCCCATCCCCAGCCGCGTAGCCCTTCACTCGCAGTTTGCTACCGAGCTTACTAGTTCTATCGAATCGCGTCTTGAGTAGCATTAACATATGTAGTTATACCTTCCTCGCCATGCTAGAATCTCACTACAAATAGTCGCCGAGATCTTTCAAAAAGCTGCTTACCTAATGTTCTCCTCCACAGGCACCCCAGACGCCACCACAGACATAGCAAAACTGTCCGCCGCATCTACACGACATGTGATTACATCCATAGATTCTTTCGACCATGTTGTTGCAGCTGGGGCATGACCTCCACCCATTCCTTGCTGCAAGAGAGATTGCTTGCTGCATGCCGACGTCCTGTGGGCAGATCCCGATGTGGGTGGCATTCCGGCACATTCTGCACGTCGTGGAGCCGCACGCGCGACAGGCCGCTATGTCCGGCCCTTGGTACTGTGCCGGCGGCACAAAGAGCCCGCAGGCCATGTTCGAGCAGTAGACGGGATTGGGCGTTCTCAATTCCAAGATCATGAGTCTGTACCTCTCCCGGAAGTCCTCCGTTGTGGTGGGGCACAGTTCTACTGGAATCTCCTGATGACAGCAACGAAATGGCTGACGGCCATCGAGGGCATTCTGGAACGCGGCTTGGGTTTTATGAGTGAATTCGAGCGTGGCTTCATTCTAATACATGGCAGAGATGTGGGAGAACTTACTTTGAAGATCTTCATGGCAGTACCAGTGCACGCAGGGAGCCTGGATCATGGCACCCATATCGTCCTCTTCCATGCAGACTGCGCATTCTCTGAGGCGTTCGCGACGGACACGCTCTCTCCCTTCTGCCTCTTCCTGAGCTCGTATTTGTGCCTCTTCAATTCTGGCCTCTTCTTCCACTTGCTCGGCGAGCATTCTATCCTCCTCTACTTGCCTCTGCCGCGCAGCTTCATCTCTCATTCGAGTCATGAACTCTCTCATGGAGTCTATTATAGAATTTCTTCGCAGTTCCTCAGCAATTCTTTCATCCTCCTGTATTGCTCGACGAGTCTCAAACTCCAGTATTATCTGCTCGTAATCATCCATCCGCTGCTGACGTCGAGCTTCTTCTCGCTCTCGTCTTTCTCTCGCAACTGACTCGCGAAACTGGCGAATCATTCTCAACTCCTCATGGTGGCGCTCTCTCATCGCCAGAACTTCTGCCTCTACATGGTCTTTCCACTCATCCTGTGCTCGCTTCGCCGCTGCGAGTCGCTCGTATGTATCCGGAGATAACACGAACTCTGGTTGGGGCCGCGGGGTAGCAGAAGCGTCTGGATGCTCGACATACCTGCTGGCGACCGAGCTTTGCGTTGGAATAGACGGTGGGATCACCGAGACACTACGCTGCCGATACTGGCGCGCATCTTTCGGACGGATGACTTGGCGTTTGACCTCCATAATGAGGCCATGAAACCCTATATGATCGTGCAACTCTCACCCGGTTCGCATATCGAGCAGCTGAGAAAAATGACGGAGATAGGAATCAAGTCCCGGGTGTACGTGGGATGACCGGAGATGCACGATCCAGGCCAGTACGCATGGGTCGAATAAAGCCTAACGACCAGTCCAGATGCAGGGCTGTCCGCCTCGTTGGGCGTTATATCGTCCACGCTACTTAACCAATCTTTGAGGGGCCGTTATTTCTGATGTGCAAGCATCCTATTGGTCATGTCTCCAGCATCTAGAATATCCGTCGAGCAAGAGTCGGAATGGTTACATGCTGGTCTATTTGCTGTTTTTTTATCATTTAGTGCTGGGTGCCTGAATGTTTGCGATCCTGCATCGTTTTGGAGCAATTTAGCAATGAACTGGCGCTACAGGGTATTTCAAGGGTGAACAGGTAAGTGGAAAAACAGGGGGCCTGCCAAAGTTCGGTCAGGAGTCGGTTATGTAACCGTATATGGTATGAATACTACCTCTTTATCGCATAGGCCAATAGTATTGGGAGTGCCTCTTTGCAGGATGCATCTAGAAAGGATTGTGGCGCTGAGGCATAATCACTGCATAGAGGAACCATTAGGCAGGTCCAATCAATAAGATAAGGCTGGCCAATCCGTCCGCGGCTCATGGAGTGTTGCAAAGCTGAGTTGGATAACCCCGACTGCGACCTCTCTCCGAGAGCGCAGCGTTCGTTAGGCGATGATAGATAAAATGCCTGCCGACGTAGCCTTAATCTAGGAGTTGGACATGAATCCATAAGAAGAAAGTTCTCTTCCTGTTCTCACTAATGATGCATCCCCATAGTTTGCGCTAAAGATGAATGTAAAACTCTCGGTTGATGGTAAAGACGGGAGCCTCAGAGCTCAGAGCCAGGGGCTACGAGATGCTCAAGCTAATGGCGACCGTCAATTAACACGCTATGATAAGGTATGTATGTCTGGGATCCGGTGCACTGTGCCTACACAGTAGAAATTTACCCCTATAACATACCCTTTTTCATCGCTTGAGGAGGAATGGGGTTGAGTATGGTGTTTTGACTATACGCAGAGCATAGAGTACCAGCGCGACGGACGTCCCGGAATCGACGCCCGACAGTCGCTACCTGGATCGCCAGCCGGCCACCTTATAGTGCGGATTGTCGAGTCTCCCGTGATAAAAGGTGGCATACGTGCAATAGTTCTTGCAAATGAGAGCTCGCGCGTGCTTCATTCGCCCGTCGATGTCCCAGTAGGCCAAGACTTGCTCCTCACCGCAATTGGGGGCAATGGTGAAGACGGCATGAATGCTGAAAACGGTGTCGATGGGCGGGATGGGGCCTATGGAGCGGATGCGTCAGAGACCTCAGAGGCTACGGTACGAACGAATAATGCGCACACTGCTTCATTCTGAGCTGATAACTAGAAAGCCAGGTTTAGATGGAGGCCATGGCGGCGAGTCCGTTATCCCCAGTATCCCACGACTAGGGCAATAGCTAATCACCAGGCAGTGCTGGGCACGGCGGCGACGGCGGAGATGGCGGAGATGGCGGTACCATAGAGATAATAGTGGACGAAGATCAGGCACACCTTCTCATGGCAGTCAGGTGGGATCTTTCCGGCGGAAAAGGCGGTCAACCCGGCAAACATGGCCGGCCGGGTAGCGGCGGAAGCGGAGGAAAAGGTGGAAGTGCATATGAATGGTATGTTTACTGCCTCACATAACAGGAACAAGGATATTGATCACGACGACATAGGGAACAGTGCGATGGCTATGTTTACAGCTGCACCGCTCGCTGTCTTGGAGGTGATGCGACCGCCAATTCCAACAGCTTGGTTAAATCAGTAGAGAACGTGCGCCGGTGAGTCTTCAGAGCCCTCCTGAAGCACTGTCTCTAACATGCATGCCCGATCGGTATAGAAATCTAGCGCTCGTACGGGCCGGCGCTCAGGCGGTGGTGACTCGCACTGACGCGGCTCAGTTAATGGTGCAGGCTGCAACGAGACTGCCGCAAGTACGCAGTCCGCTCGCGGGCCCTGATCCTTGCAAATGTAATGGCGGACAGGGGCACTGTACTGGATGCGACAGCCGTCCTCTGATGCAGACACATAGGCGAGTGGCAGGTCTAGATGGATTGAATGGCCATTCCGGTACACGAGTTACAACCGTCCTTCACAATGGCGTGGACGGCCTTGAGGGCAATGTAACAATTTGTGTACAGAAGTCGGATGGCAGCTCTCAAGAGTACCGCTCTTTGTACAGTCTTGCCCTCACAGATTTTGACGTCGAGGATGAGAACGGCGACGGAATTTTCGAACCCGGTGAACATCTCTTCGTTCGAAGAATCACTATTCAGAACTCCGGTGTGTGCTAGTGTACCATTTGTGGTTGTCTTGGATGCTGACTCAACCGTCTGTAGGAGGAATGCCCTCTCCAACGCGCGGCATACAACTGAGCATGGTTGAATCAGATTGGTTCAAGCCGGTAGATGAGCAGGACGGTCGGACATATCTGCCCTCGATAGGCGGGGGGTCATCAGTGACCATTGACGGCCCTATCAAAGTGCGAATCCGCGAACAAGAAAAGTACGAGATTCCAGAGATAGGGAAACTATTCATCCGCCAGGAAGCCATTCACCTTAATGCCATCATGCCTTGGATAGAAAGGGATATTCCGAAATTCGAATTAGATAAAGTCATTGAGATCAAATATCCCTGCGAGCTGAGAAATTTTCAAGCTTTGGCTACATTAGCTCAAGGATCACAGAGTAAACTGTCATTTGAGGTATGTACCTTACTAAGCGGCGTCTCGGATTTTGGAGCTGCTAACACCAAGAAAGGTTTACAATCATGGAAGTATCGCAATTGGACCTCACAGAGCTAGTTCTCGACTCGTTGAGATCGACATCTCGTTCCCTGCCGCCTTTGGGGAGCTCGAACGGGAACCTCATCAGTCTGATAAGTGGGGTGAATCCGTTACCATCAAGGCTGATGATATCCGCGGTCGGGGGGGCTTGGTACTAAAACGGCAGCTCCGTGTTCACAACGACGCCGAGAGTTATCAGCATGTTGCGGCCGTATTCAAGCTCTATCTAGGAAAGCCGAATCATTGTGGACCTGATGACCACGCCGACCTCCTTGTCCACGTCGTTGAGATCAGAATTCAAGTATCTGATGAGTATACCATTCATCCCGGCGCGTCTTTCCTCTTGGTAACCAACTCTGAAACTGTGGGCCAGAGAGCTCAATCAATACGTCGGTTCATCAACAACTCCCTTGGAATGGATATCGATACGTGGAATTTATCCCTTTACGCCGGCCTTTATCAGAAGGACGAGGATTATGACTCAATGGAAAATATTATGTCCAAATATCATGGCAAAACAATCATATTCTTGGGGAATCGGTTCGAGTTCGATATTGGCGGAGATAGGAAGAACGTCTTCGATGTTTGTGACCCAGAAGCTGTTGCCAATGCTGCTGCTAACCATACTAACCTCCTGTTTCTGGATACGCCGGATTTCGAGCCTCACAAGAAACTCATCAGTGAGATCTGTTTTTGGCCCAGCCAGCACATTTCTGATACACGAGACAACATCGGTCAATCGCATCAATTCCACAGCGTACCAGACCTTGTCAAGTCGATCATACAGCAGAAGCAGTATGGCGCTGTTAGTCATGAGAGGTATGCCATAATCTTGCCGAAGAAGTGGCATCAAGTAGGCTCTCAGAGGCCAGAGACCGTAGCAAAGAGAGTCGCAAGGCAACTTCAGCAAAAGCTACCCACAGAGAGATTTCTCACCACCTTCCATGCTTCGAATCTTTCAGACATTGTCGTCACCGCTGGGATCCCATATAACAACTCGATGGCTGCCTTGGAAGGGAGGGCAGCATCGGAGCAGATAGCCGACACGTCGGCGTCCGACGGACTCCGGCCCGTTGAAGCCTACATGATCATGGAGGCTATTGCGCTGCAACACAGAGTAGACCTGCTGTGGGACACGGTGGCGGGATCCCCTAGCAACGGCAACGTCGTCGCCCCTCACTCGCAGTTTACTACCGAGGCCCTTACTACGTCACTGATACAAACAGCACATCGCGAAGTCGAACTGCTGCTGCATAATGCATCTTGGCCAGACAAACTACTACCATCGGACCCGTCGAAGCACTCCTTTGAAGAACTGAAAATCCTGTTCGCCGCTCACCTACCGGTGCTTCATGCCATCCTGTTTCATCCGCAAGCATCAGGGCCGGACGTGGTTTTCAACGACAACGTCCAGCTAGTCCTGAGCTACGCGCTTGCTGCCACACGACCGCAATCGAAACGGCAAATCGCCGCACGGGTGCTCGCGCCCACCCACAACCGTCGCCGGCGGGCGAACGCCTTCCTCAAGGCCGGGATCACTATGGTCTTGAGAAACAAGGGTTTTACGGAGACTCAAATATCGAGCTTCATCTCCGCGGCTGGTGAAGTGCACTCGCTGAGCAACGCGACGAAGCGAGACACGAGCGCGGCGGTCCTGCGGATGGTCGCGGGCTTCACCAAGCAGAGCGAGCACGCCGTGGTAAATGGGAAACAGGATGCCGCTGATGTTGTGCGCGGTTCGTCGTATCTTGCCCCGGGAGATTGGAATAGCAGGGCGGTGGCAGCGAAGGAACGGTCTAGGAAGGTAAAGGAAGAAGCGGACGAGGCGCGGATGAGGCGCGATAGACAGCTGGTGTCATGGTAATCACATTAGGTATCACTACTACGAAGTAGATAGAGTCTAATGCACTTTAAAAGTAAGGTAATTAACTATCCGTAACTGCCGAAATAAAACATTGCCTAATTGAGCTTATATCAAGTCAAGAACAGCATAGCGCTCATCTGCAAGTCCCACAGTGATCTGCATAAGGTGGGGACTATGTACTTCGTATGGCTCTTTCACTCACTCATGCACCAACACTCCTTACCTAACCCTATCCAGGACTCCAGGTATAGCAACGAAGGATTGAAGAAGATACATCCCAGCCCGAGCACATGCACAAGCACAGACATGAACAAAATCTCTGAGACTTCACCTCTCGTGCAACCGGTGCCAGGCCGATAAGGTGTGCTGCAGCCGGAATAAGCCCTCGTGCAAGTCGCTGCCAGCGTCGCCAGCTCGACTACATTCTACAATCCCTCTATGCACATTGGCAGACCCAGGAAGCAAGCCTGCGACACGGCATCCGGAATTTATCTTCGGCGTGGATTTCCGTCACAGTCCAGTGACAGCATCATAAGTCACCACACGGAGTTATAAGCGTGATCTACCTAACCTTTCTGCCCCGTTTCAAAGCTGGGGATGTAACACTTCGAAAGGAGGTTGTGTTCCATTGTATAGTACCAGCAAAATAGTTTTGTACTTTTTTCGGCTCGACTTTACTGTAGCATTAGTCGAAGACTTTCGTACATAATCTATTCAATATAATTATTTGAGCTACCTTGTGTTGAAATGTATTAGTGGGAATCTCTAACCCACGCCCTTGAATCACAGCACTTGACTATCATGGGGCAGCATTTACAGGGGCTCAAAAGTAGAGATTATTGCAATGCTAATTTTTTTTTTAATCCATTGCAATAGTATATAGCAGCTCTATGCATGCCTTTCTTTATACAGCCCATGCTTTAGACCCTGTCCATCTTCTATGCTAATCTTCTTCAAGATCTTGAAGATAGCCTTTCTAGTTGTTGATGAAGATGTCGAGCCGTATAGGCTTTGTCATCGAGACCAGCCCTGCCGAATTCTCCGTGCTGCCAGGGTTCACGTCATCGTAGCTGAACGCATATCCCTTGCCCTCGATCAGATTGTCATGAACCACCCTCGAGTAGTGGTTGGTAATCGACTGCTTGTAATACTGCTTCGAGGTGACGTTGTGCGAGGGCTGAACGGCATCGAGATGCAGCGTTGAGCGAACGAAGGCAGCGCAGAGGCGGGGTCTGACTCGTGCGCGTGACCACGACTCTGTTCCCTGCGAAGGGTTCGCGAATGGGCCCGAATTGCATCCGTAGATATCCCTTGAGACAGGACGGTTGAAATCACCAGCGTCATTGTCGCAATGGAGGATATCGTTGGAGCCGACGCGGCAGGTCACCACTTGGCCGTCGTCAACCTTCACGTTGGAGTTCGGGCCGGCTGTCTGGGTGTTAATCCGTAAGTCAGTGTTCTTGTACTTGTTCCAGACCTGGCTAATGTACGGCTCGTAATAGCTAACGGCGTCCTTATCATCCGGATGCAAGCTGATGTATTTTTCTGGCGACATGACCCGGAGCGGAGTCTTGTTAGGCCCTCTGAGGCACAGTTTAGGCCAGAAGCTACCGAGAGAGGACAACGAATCGCAGACCTTGGCCAGGCCATCGGGTTTGAGACCAGGAATATGCACGCTTTTCTGGCTACCTCCTTCTTCGAACGTGATATTCATACCCAACGGAAGACTAACCCAATCGACAAACGACAGGTTAACTGTCATGTCTTCGTTGCCATTGCTTGAGTCTTTGCCATGGGTGAGTTCGATGAAGCCCCAGATCTCCTTGCTAGCAATGTCGCTCGGGTTATGAGGATCCGGTTGAATAATTTTCCTGTCTGCGCTTGCGTAGAAGTTGAGAGAGCCATCGGAGATGTATATACGGCCGCTGTTGATAGTACCTGGTGTCTTAAAGCTGGTACCAACAGGGGTAACACTCCATTTTAGATCAGGGGCCGGGGCGGTAAGCGAGACTCCTGAGGCAGCATTTATTGGCGGCACGAAATATGTCGTCGAGCCATCAGCCGCATGCTGACCAATGAATCCGACGCGCTGCGCAGGATTCGTAGGGTTAGCAGCCTCTCCTACCAAGTAGACCGAAATATTCTGAGGCTTGGCAGCTGGCGAGGTGGCTTTTAGGGCCATTTGGCGAGGCTTGATGGTGACAAGGAATGGAGTCACATCTGAATCGGCACGCAACGCAGAGGCTCGCCTCGAGGCATGGTGAATCCCATGACGGTGGGGAGCTGCAAGGGCAACACCAGACCATAGGGCTACGGCCAGCGCAGTCACAGTTCGGAGAACCTGAACCTGAACCATCGTGAAGATTTATTGGCAATGTACGTGATAATGAATGAGTTGAATGATATGAATGGCTAAGCGCAATATGCCAGCAGATGCGTTGCGCTGAAGGAGTGTAACGGGCTTGCGCTCAAGTCTCCAGGACTCACGAGGCAAAATAGAAATGAACGTAGAGTGAAGGAGGGAGAGATTGCCAGCAATCAGGTGTTATCATTCTGGGTCGAATGGGGTGGTTTAAGAGCGCTTCAGCTGTGTAAGTCAGAGTTGAAAGCAAGGTGCAACATGCACGAACTAAATACTACTAAGATCATTGAATACACCCCAGGCGATAGCTAGAGTGTTTTACGAGATTATTGAGCGCGTATCGTGTATTCATTCTATATACTCAACTATTGGCTATCGTTGGAGCAAGAATCCCTTCGAGAGGGAAACAAAAATCCTGGGGTTACCGACATTAAGTATGTCGTGGTGCACGTGCCATGTATGCCGTGGGCTAACAACAAAGAACAAAGGGCAGGGCGATTTTTTTTTTTCCCAGCCTTGCGTGATAGTACAATACGAGCTCCTAGCCAACAGTATTTCATTTTGACGCTTACGACTAAGACGTAGGACATGCGCTTTGCTAACCCCCTTGCCTGCTGCCACCCCATACTAATGTTTGCTTCGATAAAAGATTTTTTCCCGGCACCTCAGCAAGTTTTTACGTGAGTGGTCGTTAAGCACATAGATTTGTCAGATAAAACTGCTGATTAAAGCCTGTCATAAACATGGATCATAGCATAGAATGCAGTCCTTGCATCTGGTCTCTCGATGCTGGATATAATCACCTGTATGGAATGAACCCTGTACCGTTTTTGAGAGCATTGCCTTACGGCCGGCATTGCGTATTACCACGTGTCCGCAGTCTGTGGTGGGTTGTTTTGCCGCCTTCGGGGAGATTGTGGATTTTGTGTGAGTGTATACAGGACAAGCGCCTGTTCCTCGTTAAAAATATATTACGAGCATCCAGCAAAAGAAACGGCTGCCTAGAATTTAGCATATAGGGATACGCTGATGAAGATCCCTAAACTCACCTTCGTTAGTTCCAGGAAATTGGCTTGACTGGATTAAATTGGTTGCTCTAGTTAGACATCAGTTTTAACATACATACATCTACCCCCCCTTCCCTTGTTTCGTATTTACACGCTTTAATCCCTCTATTTAATGCACTGTTACTTGATAGTATACTGCAACGTTAGGGTTCAGCTGGTGTGGCGTATAGACTATGAGAAATTCTTCGGCGTTGTTATTTTGCATGCCAATTGTACCACGTCTCTGGTTCTGGGATCGCGAGTGTTACACTGCTTCAGCGTCTATGATACTTCATACTAGCGAATTCGGATACAGATAACCGCCGCAAGCCCCTCGTACAACTAGCAAATATTAATGTTCACCAATAAGTCGCTCGATCGAGGGCTGTATACTGACATACAGTAACCGTGACGGGATACAATTAACTTACCTTGTGGCGCCACACAGAAGCAAGGTATCAATGAAGCAATATGAGCAATTTAGGTAACGGCCAATCGGAATGGCGCCATTCACAAACAATATCGTATTAATGGTCGATCTCCCTTCTGGGGCAAATTTTCGGCGTTCACTACTATTGTCGGATGCACCCTAGGATATGACACGTTGTTATGATAGGTATGGGCTGAGTGTGTTGTGGGATCGTGCAACACCTGTGCTGGCACGATGACATAATTACGGTGTATAAGGCGGGGATGCCGGCTTCAAGAATATTGAAAATGATTGTTGTTTGCGGCTGTCTGATTACCAGGTAGTCGGTACCTCGGTAAATAATTTCTCACCACTCTCACTGGTCGGGTGGGATAATCAATTTATCGACCAACAAGGGCTGGCCTATGCCGCCGTGCGACATCCCTGCTCGCTATGTTGTGAATCACCCGTAATACTTGCTGTCCCATGAGATGTGTCATTCGTTTCAGATTCTGATTGAAACCTGAGCATATATGCAACCCACGTAGGCCTATCATCTCATTCACATGGAATTTTAAGGGAGGCGATGCTCGTGATCAATATATTCTCTACCCTTCGTTCACACGTGGAAAAATTTGTTTACCTCAGCATAGTTCACAAAAAGCATATGGTATGGAGATACCGTGTTACGATGGCAGTCTAAATGACGGCGAGGAGTAACCAGACGGCTATCATCAATTGTTGGATGCTAGGCGACATGTTCAATGGTATATAAGGGGACAGTCCTCTCTTCTTCGCTGCGAAAAGGCTCGATTAGACCCCGTCAATCAAATTTGTCGTCAACTTCTACTACAGCTCCAATTCAACTATCTCAGTCCTGAGAGATACGCTCGCTCCCACACGCCACGTACGACGCCTACTTTAGATTAACTTAGCTAGCCATTCGCCTCAATTCACGATGTGCCACTACCATTATCATGGCGAATTTTGTTTTAACTGCGACACCGTAATAAAACAGACTCGGGGGGAAAGACTATCCACATGCGAGACCGCCTTAAGGGGAGAACCATGCATTGAAGAAGACGTGGGATCGGTAGACACCACAAGCGACGACATATGCGAAGATTGCGCCAAGATGATTATGATTCCGCCCTTTATCATCGATGATACCCCCATCGAGACCACCTCCGAGACCACCACCGAAAACACCACCGACAACACCACCGACAACAACACCACATCCTGAAGGAAGCTGTCGCCCAATGCACTACTAGCCCGAGCGAGAAGCGTGACGTCTTAAAAGGCCGAGTTAACCTTCCTTGCTCGTTCACGCTGGTCCCTTTCATATACCCACAGCCTCGGAGGAGACACGGGACGCCGATTACTATCATTCCGAATCTGAACGCCGTTTCTCATTCTCGATTCTCGGTTGCCTCTACGTTTCTCCTAGTCCTCGGGGCTAGATAGTGATAAACAACGCTCATTACCATAATCTGCATATCTTGTCTGATCCAGACACAACATGGAATTCTATAGCACATGTATAGCAATAATCACATCCCCACACGTCTATCAAAAGACATCTTAATAAACACATATCAATAAATGTAATTCTTGACGAAACATGGCATGGCAATTGATAGCGATCAATTGCTACCAAACATATTATATATTGGATCTGTAACTGTGAGAATCCTACGAGGTGATGATCCCCGACGCGCTCTTCGTTGTGTTCATGGCAACTAAAACGCCTGTGCCCGTATCTTGATTGTAGTTGCTATCTTCTCGATCCTGCCGTGATCCGCCGTGACCTATGACAAGGTTCTATCGCTGACACGCGCATCGTAAAGAGGTGTATCGTCGAGAATGAGAAGAGAGCTTCAACACCTGACAGAGAGAGACCAGGCCGTGGGGGACAATAGACGCGAAAGCACGTGACCGTGGGAGTATTATATTGCCTATCCTGAGGTCCACCAACTAAACTATCTCCGGGCTATGATCCTTGGCACATGGAGTGCTGAATGGTTTTGAGAAGCCAAACTTCGTATCAAGTTACTAGTGTGATTAATCTACAGCACTTAGAAAACTCATAAGATCATTGAGGCTGACTCTAAGTATCTGATAACGAATGTCTACCTGTCGAAACTGAAAGTGCAGCAACAAAGTAGGGACGCCGAAGATAAACTAGTCCGGACCCTAAGATACCATCCCTACTTGACTATTCTGCGGTCGAAAATACTAGAATCTTGGAGTAATTACCCTACCTACCCAGCACCGAATATCCATCCCTCAAAGCCGTACATCACCACAACCACGCTCAACCCGCCAACGACGATGAAATTGACTGGTGGGCTTCAATCAACTCTTCACACAACTATCGCCGCTGTTAACAATGGACTGAAAACCCATCATCCCATCAAGTTATTCTCACAACCCGCCCGGAATCTCACTTATTCGACAAATACGCCTCGGCGCTCTCGCGCTTTCTGTCAACTATATCGCCCGTACTCTTCCTCCACAAACTCGTCCTCATCACCACCTCCACCGACCATGAGCGCCCCAGAAAATAGCAGCAGCAACAACAACAGCGGCACCACACAGCCCGAGACTCCCTCTCTCCCAGCACCGCTCCCGGCCCTTCCAGCCGCACCCGCAGACTCGGCCGCAGACGGCTCATCGCCAACTCTCGAGGTCGGCGGCTCGGCCCTCCGCCTGGACCACCTGGGCCCGCTCGTCGTCAACGCCGACGGTACGCTAAGCCGGATCTCGAACTGGGAGAAGATGGCCGACATCGAGCGGGAGAACACGCTGCGCATATGTAAGTTGGCCCACCATCTCATCTCACCTCTTCTCTTCACATCAACATCACATCTCATCTTCTCTCAAAAATTCTAATTATTTTTCAATTTCAATTCCAATTTCAATCTCATCCTGATATTGAATTCTTCCATCATCCTTTGATTCCCCATCTTGTTTTCCTTCCCCTTCCCTCTACGGTGATAAGCTTATGAACTATTTTCACACTGCTATTCATTTTTTCCTTTATCTCGAATTCCAGTTTTATCTCAATTTTAATACCCTCCACCTTTCGATCTCGTTCCCTCCCCCCCCCCCCCCCCCCCTAGCCGATCAAGGCTCTGTTCAAGGTGCATCCCGCCGCGACATCACTGAACTGAGCTGACTGTGAAGCACAAGTGGGAAAGCGAAACCAGATGCGGCTCGCGAAGCTGCGCGCCGCGAAGTCCGATGAGACAAATGGCTCTGGCTCTGTGGATGGGGCTGCTCGGGATGCGGGAGAGAGATAGATAGATAGATAGGCAAAAGTACCTGAGACAGATAGGTAGATAAATAAATGGCTGAGTCAGACCGCTGAACTGTGTCAGTGGGGTAATTACCCACGAAAGAGTCATGATTGATACGCTCGATACCTAGCGAGCTACCTCTGAGGCTAATCTTAATATTACTATGCTGTCATGCGAGACACAGTGCATCGACGATGTTTGGTACTGAGATTAACCTTCAACCTTTAACGTTGTAAAATGTGTATTTATTGCTTATCCAAAAGTGGAGTGGGTAAGGTTGTATCTTCAGCGGGTGTTGGGGGCACGAAAGCCGTTCCAAGTCGGCTTTGGCAAATGTGAAGACGGGATGTGGCGGTCGTCGTAGGCAGAACATTGCTGCCAGGAGTGGTATATGTGTATATGTATATATATACGTGACGCAAAAAAGGTCGACAACGACAAACAAGGCTCAAAACAGAATATGTATGTACGGATCGTGGATCACATAGATCATGGATGCGCCCACCCCTCCCACCCGCCCGTCCATCGCTTCCCAGCTCCCAAAGGGTATGCCCTGTTGTGGTTTCCCAGATGATGGCCTTCCTGTCCAACGCCTGTCCTTGTAATACAATCATGCGCGTGTTTTCGACGCCGCGTTATGGTCGCAAAATTTGATCAAGATGACTCCGGCTTAGCGTGTGATCCCGGCTTCCTCGTCGACTCGGGTTTTTGTTTCTCGAGTAGGGCCGACACTACCGAGTCGTTACCGCCGTTCTTCTCCATGACGAGCTCTCGGAGCCATTTGTTTTCCGTCTCCAGAGACGAGATGCGGCTCTCGAGGGCGCCGACCTTGTCGCTGAGCTCCTTCTCGCGTTTCTCCAGGGCTTGCTCGCGCGCCTTCTTCTTCACCCGAAAGCGAGCGCTGGCGGCTGTGTTCCGCCTCCGCTTGTCTTCCTCGGCAGCTAACCTCGACTGCTCCTCGAAGGAAAGTTGGCGGCGTCGTTGAGGGGGAGCATCGGCAGATATCTTGTCCCCGGAATGCATGGACGCTCCGTAGGAGTTCTGGGCCCCGTTAGAGGGGTAGGTGGGAGAGGGCTGGATAGGCGCCAAAGTGCCTATATTGTCCGAGAAACTGCTGACGTTTGGCGTCGGGTAATTGTGGAATTCGAAGCCATTAAAGTCGCCTGAAGTCATGACGTGATGTTAGACCGCCGTGGCACAACCAGGGGAACAAACATGAGGCAAACAACGCAGATTATTTAGGTGAGGTGCTCCGCACCCGAGATGACAACTTCGAATGTTTAAGAAAAAGAAAACAAAAGGTTAAATTGGACGCCATGGTCACCAGGCGCCAGCAAGCTCAAAGTGAAAGCAGACCTTTGCAGGTGGCTCTTGCGGCCTTCTGCAACAATCACCTCAAGATCACGGGGAATTGCACCATCGGTAGGATTGCGCCATCGCATGCTATTCTGTCGAGCGAATGAACCTTCAGGGGTCTGCGAGGGTAGACGCCCCACATGGAGGCTAGCGAGCCAATCACCATCTCCAGGGGTGGGTTGTGCGGTGGGAACCGGCGGGGGCAGAGAGCTGGCAAAGACATGATAGGTCAAAGAGTCAAAGAACGCATCTTGGTGCAACATGTCGTTTTCAGTGAACTACCACGATGCTTGGCTGGGCAGAATGCACCAGCGATCTACTCGGACCTGTAGACACGATTCCAACAGTCAAGAGAAGGGCTTTTTCTGGCTCCGGAAGCCACAAGCCAGGGCCTAGACGCTGCAGAGAGCGGAGGCCCGCGGCAAATAGGAAACCAGAGGTGGAGTCGGCACGCCTGTATAGTGTAGATTGGCACAATTTCACATCACCCCGAGAAGGTAGGAGATCTGTGCTGTTGCTGACCGTTGAGTGTGGGGGGAAAGAGGTCAATACAAGGGCAAGGCGGGGAGATGTAGCAGAAACGAACCGCTCTGGCGTAGCCATCACCGCAGTCGAGATCGCAATGCAACAGGAATCACTTGAACAGTCAAACAATGCGGACATGCCGTAGACCAGCCAACAGATAGATAGAAGGTATAAGTCGCACTAACCTGACAGGTGGAAGTCAAAGTTTTGCAGGTCGCCGCCAATCGCATCGGACGAGCTACGCTCGTTTGTTGGTGACGTGGTCGTAGAAGTTTCGTGTGCGCTTCCGCGAGGCGTCCCAGCATCCCAGTCTATAAAGGTGGTGTTGGTAAACATGGCCAGCTCGTCATCGAGGCTGGGCAAGTTTTCCTCGGGTTGCGGTGCAGGTTCAGGAATCCGGTTGAGATCCTGCAACAGCTGTGACACGTTGACGGGGTGGCCCCGACGCCCGCTGTAGCCAGACATGTTCTCGCCGAATGAATGCGTATGCGAATGTGAATGTCAATTGTGATGCTGATGCCGATGCTGCTCGAGATCGTGATGGCGACCGTCGTAGTTAGCGGCTGCACCTGCTGGCCGATCTTTCCAGGCAGACCAGCGGTAGCTGCAACGACGAGTTTGGTGACTCAATATCCCCGCGTAAGGGTTGAATCAATTCAGGTACCGCAGCCTGGTGTTTCCTCTCTCTCCCTCTCTCACTCTCTCTCTTTCTCAATCTCAATCTTCGCAACTTTGAGCCGAAATGGGTGGGATGCGTTGATATGTTATGGCTGGTGTGTCGTTTCGTCTATCCGGTTGAAATGTCCTGTTCGTCTCCCAATTCGAGGCCGCGCTACCTGGTCGTTTCTCGTTGGCTGAGGGGCTGCTGATGATTACCAAGACCCAGAAAAGTTTGGAGTGGGAAAATAGAAATTGTGCTGATGCGCATAGGTATCTACATACTACATACATACTTTGTACTACTCGACCAACCCAAGCGCTTGGCGACTTTCACCACGCAAAAAGGACTGTGGAAAAGGCCGTCACAGCTGCCGGTCCTCACCGGAAAATGCCAAAACAGGCTAGCCGAGAGCTTTGTTTCTCGCTACTGCGATGGCACCGTCTTGGCGGGAAGTGGGGGTTTTGCCTTGAACGGCTGACGCTCACCTGACGTTGGGTATACCTAGGTCCCCTATAAAGTACCTACGCTACAACGCTAGGATCCTAACCTAGTGGGCTCTTGTATACCTCCTAATGACGGTGGAGAGTCGAAAAGGTGTCGTGAATCGTGCCCTTAATTAGCTACTTGTACTTCTGGGTACCTAACCTAACGAGTAACAGAGAATTGATTTGCCACCGGCTAGGTACCCAGTTAAGTATTTTTCGCCGTCATAGTTGCATCATTATTAGAAGATTACCAGACCAAGTTGCCGCAGAGTTTAGAAAGATATATGTAGGCATGGCGATTCCATTACAATACCTTAGGTACCTAGGTACCTAACTACACACACATGTACGCGTCTTGAAGCTGCGGTGCAACCGTGGGGTACACAGTATAGTACGGCGCTTGGCTTGAAACAGCAAGTCGCACCCAGATCTAGACCAATCAAATCCCGAAGCAGACCCGAAAACCCTGAGAGGCCATCTCGCATCCCACGTTGATTTTACCTAATTTTCCCCCTCTTCATGAGATAATAGCAGGACAATAGCAATTGCCAATGGCTACTACCATATATTTCATTACCACCTCCAAATGATTTATATTATATGTCCTTTTTATTAATTTTCCTATCTTTGCCTCTCTATGCTGTAACTGGACAGCATCTTCACCATTTACCTACCTTTTACACGATCCTACTTGCTAATACTATCCTTCTGCCTCGCGCCTAGTACTATACTGCTACTATAGCACTGTGCAGTGGATCTAGCGTGTTCTGCAGGTAGGTGGTAGTATACAGTGCTCTACACATGATATGCCGGTATGGTATGAGCTGCAGAGATTTATAATCAACGATGCTGGACAAAACCCGGTCTCGGCTATGCCCTCTTTTTCTCCATCACTCGCACTGCTGAGTATCTAAGGTACCTAGTGAGACGAATACGACACGACTTGAAGGTTGGGTGTCTTGTGCGACAATGCCTCGGTAATTGTACAAGATGATATTTTCTAGACTTGGCCAGTTGACGTCAGATACTCGACGGATCTCAACTTCGATCGGCTTTCAACGCCCTGCGATGACATCTATTCCCTTTGATCAGCACAGAGCGCCTCGTTTCTTTCAAGGGGATATTCCGGCTTCTTCGCAGATACCTGCCCCGAGTGGCGCCTGCAACCCACTCACTCAACTACCTTAGTGCCAACTGATTGATCACACACAAAGGCCGAGAGTCTTGACTCGTACGCTACAGAAACTCGTAGGCAGTCTAACGGATTTATAAGCTCTACGCTATGCACTCCAAAACAAAGCCCGTCTGCGCGAGGGGCTATTCGATTTTTCTGAAATTTTTTTTTGTTGCGATATCCGGAACCTCTTGACGCGGGCTCTATTCTCCATCCGGCATGATGTTGCGGAGTCTACAATAGTAGAGGCACGAAAATACCCACTCGCTGTGCCTAGTAATGCGCCGGCGCTTCTACAGATGCCTGGCATGAATGCATGCTAAGTACTAATCGTAATTACTCAACCGAGGTTAGTGTGCCGAAACTACGACGTTCGCCGCATAGTCTCCCGCATACAAGATGCGTCTACAGGTACAGCATGCAAATGCTTTTTGGTCCGGCGGATGTTACCTTACGGCAAGTATATTGCAACGTCGTCCGACTGTCAGCCATGCTTGATCAGTAAGCGCAACCAACCAGCACACTCTGTTTTTTTTGCAGTTGTCGTTGTTGCAGCAGCAACCCGGCTTGCTCGGAACAGTGATGTCGGACTATGGTAGATAGTCTGTGGCTATAGCCAAATATTATTCCCTCAAAGACAGGTTGCCAGCGAAGACACACACCCATATCCTATCTTGATTTCGGATGGAATGCCTGGTAGAGTAGGCCGAGGCGGAGTTGAAGTTGGGGTAAGCGTTGAAGGAGAATGTGCCAACGTGCCAAGTTCATTGGTTTTTATTTGCTTGATCGATAGGATAAGTACAACTGCGGGTAGAAAGTAAAAGATTGAGAAGATAATGAGGTGTCTGCCTGTAAAAGTCAGCATGTGCTATGGTACTTTGCAGCGCTGGTAATATGAATTGCTGCGTGCATCGTGTATTTTTATATGATGTCCCGCTCCATTTTTAATATGTTGCGATTATGGCAACATCCGTAAAACCGAAGTACCTACTTTGTAGGTACCTACCCAATCTCCAATTTTAGACTTGGCAAGCCTTATCGCGATAATGAATTCCACGGCTCGACGATGACTTATATACCTTGACAATAACACCCCATTGATGGAATTATCATGCATCAAAGTAATCAAGTAGGTATTCAGACCATCAATAGTTTAATGTCGAGAGCTATAAAGTTCGCGGAAGGAACACTATCACCAATTTCATGCAAGGGCTCATGAGAGGCCACGAGAGTACATATTACTGGGTACCTAGCTACTAGCATTGATGAGGTCACTTGATCCCCAAAACAACAATACACACATGCACATGTAGTACATAAGCACTTGAATATGATAGACGCGTCGCGTGTTCGACAACATCTCTCAGCCATCCAACCTTCCATCTTCTCATATACTATTCCAATGCGACACATACCCCAATATGTCAATTCACCCCCACCGTCGTGACGTACGTAGCGCCTCTACTTTTTCGACACATTATTTAGCATCAATTTGAAAGCACACAGCATCCATGGCGCCGCCCCTGTCTCTGCCCACGACGGCTCGTCTGCCCTCTTCCCTCAGCGTCAACCCCTCCAACCCCTCCGTCATCAAAGCCCTGGGCCGGCTCTCGCGGTCATCGCTCCTGTCCCTCGTTCTCGACTGGCTCGATCCCAGCAACCAGTCCCTCTGCCCTCCACTTCTACGCGATGGCCCATCCGACGAGGGCAACGACGACGACGAAGATGAGTTCGAGAACGACCTTTACCCGCCGGCGCATTCTCTAGCCGAGCTTCGAGAATGGTACGCCGACATGCGAGAGCGCAAGGGCAGCAGACGCGAAGTCGTGGACCGCATCCTCGAAGGCGACTGGCGCCGGGGTCTGAGCCTGTACCAGCTCGCCATGGCAGACCTACAATACCTCCACGATCACCCGGGCACGCTGAAGTGGGCGTGCTACAAGGTCCAGCGCCTACAGACGCCGCGACACGAAGACGACGTCGAGGAAGATCGCAACTACGACAAGATCGACAAGACGACGATGCACGTCCCGCGCTTCCACCCCAGCACCTTCTTACAGAACCTGCAGGCCGAGGTCCTGCCGGACGTCAAGGCACACTACAACTTCGACCGTCCCTCCGGCCTCCCGCTGCTGCTCCTCCGCATCTTCGTGCTCGACTCGCCGTACAACACCGACCTCGCCGTGTCCGCGGCCTCGGGATCCGCCTCCTCGACGGCCCGCGCGGTGACGAGCTTCGACGCCTCGCGCACCATCTACGTCGCGTTCCCGGACGCCTCGCCGCACATCTTCGTCAGCAAGTCGCAGAGCGCGGGGCCCACGACCCAGGCGGAGACGCGGTCGCTGCGCGCGCTCGTCGTCGAGGGCATCCCCAAGGCCCTCTCGCGGCCGCGCGAGCGCTACGCCCTGAAGCCCGTCAACCTGCAGACCAAGAACCTCGAGGCCATGCTCAGCCTCCGGGGCCCAGGGCGCGGCAACGCGGCCTCGGGCGGCTGGGGCGTGTACGCGAGCGACAAGGCCGCCGACGCGCGCGTCCACAGCCCGCTGAACCCGCTGCTGCCCACGCCGCCGCTGTCGGACGACGCCGGCGAGGAAGACGACGATGAACTTGTCACCGATGCAGGGAACCGGGAGACGAAAACCCGCAAGCGGATACTGGATCCGGACGTAGCGGCGGAGGAGACGCGGCGGAAGCGCGCGAGGCTCGTGGCGCGGGCGCGGTTCGGGGATAGCGCGAAGATCGATGATGGGAAGGGCGTCGAGAGGGTGGATATCATCGTCGAAGACCCCTTCCCCATCGCCGCGGCGGATATCGAGGATGAGAGCGAGGGCGGGGATATGGACGAGGGGCAACGGGCACGTCAACGTAGACCAAAGGGTCGTCGGAGTGACGTTGATGCCAGCCTCTTGCAAGATGATGAGGAAAATGAAGACGAAGACCCCGAACCCACCGAGCGAGATCGGGATGAAGAGGTCGACGACCCTGGGGATGACCTCACTCATGAGACGGGACGACGGGCGCGGGAGAGGGAC
The DNA here is from genome assembly GCA_022578855.1 of Nemania serpens. Taxonomy (NCBI): domain Eukaryota; kingdom Fungi; phylum Ascomycota; class Sordariomycetes; order Xylariales; family Xylariaceae; genus Nemania; species Nemania serpens. The sequence goes on along the minus strand of MU396842.1, from coordinate 25,647 downwards.
AGGGATCGAGAGAAGTGGACGTGGCGTCCCCGCGTCCGGCTCTCGCTCCACGGACCCCACGTCTTCGCGGGCTTCCGCCAGCTCGTCGAGGCCGGCTTCATCGACGGCGGACGCATGCCCGGGTGGATGACGGGCGAAGAAGGGGTCACGGCGGGCGCCGTGAGGGGCGGGAGGGTTAAAGGGTTCAGAGGTTCGGGGTTGTGAGGATATCTACTACTAAAAAAATCCGGCGTCTATGGAAGTATCGAGTGCGGAACTGGGATGTCGTTGGTGCCGATATTGTATGTTGGCATATTTATATGTGATCGGGGATTGCGTACGGGCTATACTATACCTCTCTCGAGCCGGCAGTGTATGGGAATACTAGCTACCCAGCTGTCTATTTTGTAGCTTTTGGCCTGCGATAGCTTCGGGGGTTTGGTTCCCCGACCGCGTTCTCGTCGGACTTCCGTAGCAACTCGACTGGAAGCTGAGATTAGAGATTCGAAAGACCTTGCTTGCTTTCATGACGATGCTGATGAAGGTGTGAGTGCATGCATGATGCGATGTTTGAACACATTTTTTATTATGATAGATGATATCTACCTTGTCTAGCCGTGATCAGCCACTTCTTGAGAGCTGCACAGCCCCAGAGAAGCAAGCGTAAGGGAGTATTGCACATGGCACCTAATATTTTCCATCGTTCGATGATCGTCTCGTCTCGTCGTCCGGCCTACCCAGGCATCCTCTATTTTCTAAATCGACGCAAATCTACTCTTTCGCAGCGTAAGCATCGCTCATCGCTCATCATCATCATCATCATACTTATCCCCTTCCTTCCTTCCTGGGCCCTTCCTTTCTGAGCCAACGTTGCTCACGCACATCGCATGCTAGGTTCAGTTACGTTAGGTACTTTCACCCTTCCTTCTCTCCTCTTCACCCTCCTCCTCCTCACCCTCGCCCAGTCCGAAGACCTTGACGGTGTTCGCCCAGGCGGCCTCGCACACGTCCCGCAGCGGCTCGCCCCGCACGCCGGCGACGACCTGCGCGACGCGCTCGATCATGCACGGCTCGTTCCGGCCTTTGACCATGGCGCCCTCGGCCCATTTCTCCTTCTTAACGGTGCGCCAGCGCTCCGGGACCTCCGGTTCCTTCTTCTTCGGCTTCTTGGGCGGTCTGGCGGCGGCCGGTCTCGGCCGCGGATCCTGCGGGTTCGGCGTCCCTGTCCGAGGGGTCGGGACGGCGGTCGACGCGGGCGTGGACCCCGACGTCGTCGTCGCGACCTCGCCGCCGTCCGCATCCCCATCTCCGCCGAGACCAGCGTAGATGCCCTCGGCCCTAGCCTTGGCGTCGAGCAGGTGCCGCCACCCAGCGTGCGTAGGCCGGATCTCGCACCAGGGCCCGTCGGTCTCGAGCATGAGGCGGTCCAGCGGTATGGCGGCGACGACGGCGCAGTTCTCCTCGGTCTTGAAGCTGCACCCGTTGGCGCCGACGTGCAGCCCGAGGGCGGCGAGCTCGCGCATCTCGTCCGCGGAGCCCGTGAAGCTGTGCACGACGCCGCCGCGCTCGAGCCTCTCGAGCCGCGGGCCGAACTTGGCCTTGAGCAGCGCGATGAGGTCGCCGTGCGCGGCGCGCGAGTGCAGGAAAAGGGGCGGCTGCGGGCGCAGCGAGAGCACGAGGTCGAGCTGCGCCGCGAAGGAGTGCAGCTGGATACGCCGCGAGCAGTAGTGCAGCCTGTCGTAGTCGAGGCCGAACTCGCCGTACGCGACGAGCGCGCCGGGGCGTTTCTGCCGCTGCAGCTGCCGCGCCGACTCGAACAGGGCGCGGAGCTCGGAGATGATCTCCGCCGTCTTCGCCGGGTCCGGCTCGTCGTCCTCTGATACCGGCTGCTCCGGGTCCGGGTCGCTGGGCATCGCGTACTCCTTCACGTCGTGGTGGGCGTGCGAGGCGCCGAAGATGGCGCTCGAGCAGGGGTGGATGCCGGCCGTTGCGTATACGACTCCCGCTATACGATGGGGTCAACGCTTGCTTGTCGCTACGAATTAGGGGGGAGGGGGTGTTTGCCGTCTCCCAACTCTATAAAAAAATAAAGAGAAATATGATAAGGAAGAAAGAACAGATCCGCTCACGGTATTCCTTCGCGATGTCGAGCGCGTGCCTCGAGCTGGTCAGGTCGGACCCGGTGACGATGAGCTTCCGGCACCCGACCTCCTGCGCGCGCGATATCACGGCTCGCAGGTCGTCGGGGTGCCGCTCCTTGCCGTGATATACGCCCCGGAAGATGGGATCCGCGAGGTTTATGCCAATCTGCGAGGAGCCGGGGAGGTAGTTAGTAAAGCGAGGATGTGAACTTTTTATTTTTATTTTATCTTTCCCCCTTCTTCTTCTTATGTTGTCTCTATTGAGCACTGAAATCCACGAGCGCTAAAGTGTGTCCTGACATTATCTTCTCATGGAATTTGAAGAACAGAGTGAAACCGAGACTTGAATCGTCATCTTTTCAAAAACGGGGTTAGCTTACATCAATATAGCGTGGCTTATATGTGAAGCTGCCATCTAGAGTCGTAGTCGTAGTAGCAGCAGCAGGCGTTGGGCTTGCTACCTCCGAAGCCATCGTTGAAATGAGGGATGAGAAACGCCTCGTTAGAAATCTCGACTTGGATAGTCGGCTGGTCTTCGAGTGTGCAACACAGTTAAACAGAATTCCACTTCGACTCATCGGGCGCAAAACGTGTTAATCAAGGGAAAGGGGGACGGCATCTATACGAATTACGAATGAGTCAACATTTCCCAAGTCGTCGCTTATATCAGGTTCTGCCACTAAGATCACCTAGGTTAAGGAAGCTGTGGCCCGCCTGTTGATACTATCCCGGATAGTGCAAATCATTCGTTACATGCATACCTGGATGCCTAATGCAGGTTAGGGCTCTCATTGTTCAATCTCCCGTACAAAGTCCTTCACCTAGTAATTAACAACCTATTTCATCGAGAAGAGAATCCGATTCATAACAAGTTTCCATTATCACCTTAATATATTAAGCCACAGCACCGTCTTCGTATCACTATGGCAGAACATATCCGCCGTCAACGATGACGTCGCTGCCAGTTGTATATGTCGAGGCATCGCTCGCGAGATAGAGATACAAGCCCTTGAGCTCCTTGACGTGACCCTGTCTCCCCAAAACCGCCATTCGGCAGGCCTCGTTGAGCTCGATCGGACCAGCGCCCATCTTCGTGTCGAAGAAGCCAGGCGAAACGATATTGACCCGGGCGAATTCCCGCCACTCACGCGCCAGAGACTTGCCAAAATGTGTCACGAACGCCTTCGTCGCGTTATACACAGGCTGGTCTATCGGTACGTTGACGATATGTGCGCTCATGCTTGAGGTTATGATGAGGTTTCCTGTGCCCTGGCGCTTGAACACCTCACCGACATACTTGGCGCAAAACACCACGCCGTCGACTAGATGCGAAGTTAGCGCATGAGGTTCACATACGTTATTCGCCTTTAGGTCTGTACTTTACCATTAACTGTCATCTGCTTCTTGTATTCCTCAAGTGTCTGTTCTAGGATAGGCTTAGATATCACCGTACCTGATAGCCTGTTAGACGGGACTGCTTCGATCGTCCCTCGAGTCAGCTTGCGCAGAACTCACCCGCGTTGGCCACAAAAACGTCTATTCTGCCGAAATCCGCCACGACCTTATTTATCCCATCTTGCACCTCCTCGGGCACAGAGACTAGGCGTTATTGTTCAGTCTCGGAGCGCGCTAGCTAGTGAGGAGCGAATGATAGCTTACTATCAACCTTATACGCGCACGTCTTCAGGCCGTGGATCCCAGCCAATTTATCGGCTTTCGCGACGGCGGCATCGTTTCTTCACGCCATTTTTGTGAGCACTGGGAATCTTCCAGCTACGAGGTTCTAGTCTGTGCCAACTCACGAGTTGTACCACAGGGCGACGTTCGCGTTCGCCTCGGCCATCGCCTCGGCCACGGCGTATCCAATGCCGTCCGCGCCGCCAGTCACGACAACTACCTTGCCCGTCATGCGGAACTGCTCCAAGACGTTGTCAGAGGTATCCGGGACGGGCCGGGGAAATCCGTCCCTGACAACCCCGCATTCGTCGACTCCCATAGACATCGTGAACGTTGATATTATATTATATGAATTCCGGTTGTGAACGACAGAGGAAGAACAGGAGGCAGGTCGCGGTAGATGTATTCCCTCCGACCTCTTGTCTTTGACGTTCACGCGACGGTTGTCGATGTTTCTCCCGAACAAGATATGTGCCCAACGCTATTCCCTAATCATAGCTTACGCTAGGTAAGGGTAGGTAGATAGATCGCCAACCGTCCACGTATCGTTGTGGATCCGATAAGTCTCGTGTGCGCTTTTCGACGTGGCTGCTGTCCCAAATCGACCAGACTTCGAGTAGCGGCTTCTTGAGGTAGCATTGGACCAGACGTTGCGTGCCGCGTTAAGTGTATATTACTATACCGCTCTGTTGCACACCGACCAATTCTCCTGTGGCCTGATCGCGGCCCGACCCGCTTCATGACAATTATGAGGCTGCACGTCTCGGCATTTGATTTGGCAACCATTGCCGGAGATATTAGACAGTACACCAAGACCTCAGTATGTAGATGCGGACTAGGTCGAGAATGTCTGTTTGTACCTAGATCGGGAAGTATGAATCTGAAATAGATACGCACTCCCTCGCTACGGTACATCGGCAATTCCACCTATACTGTATTTCAATTGAGGATATTAATATTCGTGATATAACTCGAGCCGCATCACAAAAGAGTATACCTATTTTTCTTGTTCATGTGACATTATAGTTGAAATACCCAGGCGGCGGCCGAATAAGTAACTGTATGCCAGACACAAGCCGCCTATATCACCCAGTTTCACTTCTATAATTAGAGCTAATCTTCGAGAATTGTAATGAGAAGATTGTAGGTAGTATACGATGGCTTTAAATACCTAATTATCTTTGCAACAAGGAGAGTCTATAAGGTAGACGAAAAATGGGCATCCGGTGACTTAAACAAGAGCAATAAGTGTCTAAGTCAACAGGGCCAAACCCAAGAATCTAGAAAAGACGGTTCATAGTATTATAACAGCAATATATTTAAAGAGTCTTACTATCTTCTATTAACCGTTACAACATAGATTATTACAGCTGCAACCACGGTTACTACTAATTACAGTCTACAGCTATAATCATATTACTTTGAAGCATGCACTTTATAGAACACAGCAACCTTCGCTAGAAAAACACACCGTATCTCCAAGACTAAATTTCATCTTTCATCTTTCTGATTTCGATAAAAGTGATATAATAGCTTCCCCCATATCCGTTCTCGGGATGGCTTTCCAAAAAATTTCCCAAAAATTGTGTCGTCCACAAATAGGTCCATAAACAGTAAAGAGTGTTGGATCTTCAAAAATATAATTTTGATAAGGTATCTCCTGACTTGCTGGATCTTTGTAGGCTATACGCTAGTGTTTCAATCATGTTGAAGAACCGTGATGAGGAATCTGGAAAAAAAAAAAAGAGGTTAGCTTGTTAGCTACGAGTCCGATGTCATTGGATGTCGAAGCCTGTCATATTAGGTGCAGTCATACCCACTTGTAAATAGATGGACTTTTAACGTCTGCCAGCTGGGTCATTCCTCTCGCACTCAACACAGGGCTCATGGAGACAAGGCACCTGTCCAAACCCAGCTCGGAGATTGGAGCACTGGGCTGCCCCGGGGCTGTTCACTTGGCCACAGCGGTGACACCACCAACCGAAAGGGATCAAAAGGTGCCTGGCATGACATCGGGGTTTTCCGCATGCATGAGCAACGGACACGGCAATAGTCCCTAACGGTGCGCAACGAAGTAGATGGCCGGTTCGGCCATGGCGCCTGTTCGCTCGACGGGCTTCCTTGCAGTCTTCGGCCGTCTGAGGATCATACCACTTCGCTCCCCTCTGATGGCCGCAGATATGGACATATCTCCAAGCCTGGCACATGATGCGAAGCTGTGCCTAAACGACCAGGTGAGTAATAAAAAATCAGAACTCCCTAAAATCCTAGGCAAAGGAACTTTTGAACGGGGAAGAGCAACCGATTGCAGTATATTCAAGTAAGTATCGAAACGTGTAAGCGCGCTGACGAACTTACTTTCATGCACTAAGCTCCCTATTTATTTAAAACCTATCCAAATCCGAATCATACTCCATGCTGCCTACAACCAGCGTTCATACAAAGATGGTATGTCTGCCGTATAGTGAACAACGTACAACAGTTATTACTCCATGGTAGTAGCTCTGTACGTTGCTAACCCATACGTAGTACAGCCAGTCGATATATCCCTGTTGTTGGCTTGCAAAGAGAAGCCTGGTTGGTCACAAATAGTAAATCTAACTTTACGTAAGGGTCAGTACCACTCCTGCTTATCCCTTAGACGGTATCAGTCTGGGCAAGTACTACTATTGTTGGTGAGCGAATGCCTAAGTCACCTTTGCCCAACGGACGCATACGGAGATCTGATGGCAATGGTTGGCCAGTGCCTTACACATAAATTAGGTACAATGTGTAGCTAATTTCTTGCCTCATTATAGTAGTTGTTACACCCTCCCATCCGAAACAACCAAATACGGCCGAAGCCGGCAAACGACCTTAGGGATACGAGGGCCTGCTACCCATTCTGATACTGCAGAATGCACTCTCCCTATATTAGTCGGAAACTCTTATAAAAGTAGTTTTGGCCGGATGTAAAGAGGGAAATACTATTCCAGAAGCTATAGATAATTAGTCCAAATAAGCCCTCTTCAGTGTGAAGGAGGAAAGCCAACGGACCTTGCAGACCAAAGAGAATTATAGCTTAATTGGATACCTAATTTTAAGCCCTTCTTACAGTAGTCTTATTACAGTAGAGAAATGACGCAGAGCCCTCTTATACCCGGTAAATATCTAGTTCACTTAGTTGAGGAGGTCTCTCGTGCCACTGTGATTATTCTACTATTGCAAAGCGACGCATTAATTGCAGTATTAGCAATGACAACAACATATATGAACACCTGCGCTATGCGGGACTAGATCTATTGATCAGTATATATGCTCTAAAAATCCACTTAACTGTGACATTGTGGCCCACCCACTCCTAACCGCTTCTAAACAAATCCAATAAACGCAAGAGGACGAGATCTTATCGTGGTGTACGCAATATACGATGTCAAGTCTGTGTGCGCTTCACAACATTTATTTACTACACAAACTTGCTAGTTAGTGCGTCCACTTGATCAGAAAGGGGGAGTACCTTAGCCGTTCAGTATTATGGGTCGTCACGTTGGAAGGAGAATAGGTATCACTCTTCAGGGGGGTTTCCATCTCCACAGGCCTGGTCGGTAGCCTGAATTTAGCGTGCTAAGAATCATGTACTTATGTTGGCGACAAGTGTTACATACATGTATGTACTAACTTATCATATTTAAACAGAGATGGTTAAAGGACCTTCTCTCTGTATGTAGGTACCTTATGGGATGTTTGTTGCAGATAAGTACTATAAGGGACCTCGAAGTATAAATCCATGCATCTTTCATGTCTTGCCTCGACGCAGACCTAGCAAACTTGACTTACCTAGGTAGGTAGCTCACATCAATAATCACACCACCTACCTACCTCCTGCCGCCTTATGAACTCTACACGATTCTTGCTCTAATACAATATGGAAAATGCACCGCACTACGATATCGCCCAATGGCAGACGCACATTACCGAAAATGACTGCGATCTGATTATCCGGACTAACAACGGGCGTGTTTTCTACTGTCACCTTTGCCCGTCTCAATTCATACGGTCACCCAAGCTTACGGAGCAATATTTCAAGTGTATCAACGTTTTTCGCTCTGACGAGGATGAGCAAGATGACTTTTATATCGAAGACGCATGCGACTGGCTCTCTGCTTCGTTTGCGCCATTAGTCGATGAGTTCGCACCATCTACCTTGAAGCTTCCAGGAAATGGCCGCGCGACGTTGTCCGACTACCTCTTCGCTCCCTACTTCGTCTGCACTCTCGAAGCCACGGACGAAGAATCGAAACCTAAAAAGCTCGACACCCAAGACCACAACTGGGGCAGCCCTATCATGTTGGCGGATGAGCAATACGTAAGCGACCTGAAGCAGTGGACAGGGCTATATCAGGCGTCGGACGTTGAGCTCTGCTACGACTATCCCCAAGATGTCCTCATCAAGCCTCCATCCAAAGTCGTGGTCGACTGCGGCAGCAATAGCGCTAAAGTGACTTGTTTCTACAAGCCATTCCATTATTCCTTTGGCTCGAACCATGCAAAAAAGGAGCTTATGGCTTTGAGGAAAATCGCTGAGGCACCCTTACCGCAACCCCCGGAGGCACGCGTTTGTCGCCTGCACGGAGTTGTCCAAACGGAGAAAGGCATAGCCGGCATGCTTTTCTCCTGGATTGACAAGAAAACTGTCCTCTCACAAGCCTTGGCCGAGATGAGCCCGGCCGAGCTGAGAAGGCGATGGGCGAGCCAGGTCCGGGCGACGGTGGAGTGGCTTCACGAATGCGGGATAATCTGGGGAGATGTCAAGGCCGAGAACGTGCTGATCGACAAAGAGGACAACGCCTGGGTGATCGATTTCGGAGGCAGTTATACCATCGGCTGGGTAGATGAGGAGAAGGCCGGGACGTTGGAAGGCGATATGCAGGGCTTCGAGAAGATCATGGAGATTCTAAACTAAGTGAGAAGGATTCAGCCCGCGTGCCGACTGACAATTGGACAATATGTGCATGAATTTCCTGGCAATTGTTAGGACAGCAATCCGGACATAGCGAATCAGCAACTGTGGTCTACCAAGCTGCCCTCGACTATGTTTATGGAACCAGACATTTAACCTGTGACATATGCTGAACTGTCTCGCAGCAATGTAGAGCTTTGATCGCAGGAGCGGTTGTGAAGTACTGTAAGTGACAGACAATATAGCGATCTACAGAAAATGACCTATCTCTGTATATCCCTACTGTCCGGCCTAGGTTCGTTCACCTATTGCGAAGTCAGAGACATGAGTTCATAATAGTATCGATATTGTAAACTTCGCTCGAAAACGCCTTCATACAATTACCGAGTTACGGATTTGTGTCCAACAAGACCTCCGAGAAGCTTGCCTGGGGTCTCAAACTGGTGACGGGTTGTTGACACACTGTAGACAGGATGCAGTATACTATGCTGCTGTATAACTCGTGAACGAGGCGGACTGATTTATTAGATGATACCATTCCTGTTGGAAATCTGGCTTCCTCTCATTTATGATGATCTTATTTCGCTGATATGCTGATTGAATAGAGTGTACTTTGTAGGCACGTCTGGCGATCCCGAGGTCTGTGTCTGGTGTGGGGCCCTATTTAACGAGACATGGATACCTACATGTAGTACCTAGGTACCGTACCGGATTAGGGGGGGTATATAAAAGGATTGTGGAGATGCTTCTCAAAAACCAAAACCATTATTTAAAAACAGAATTGTAACTTTGTTAGGGTATAGCAACAGTAGTAAATTATAAGGATTTTTACTTTTCAAAAGTAGTGTTCTTTTATAATAATTTCAAAAAAAAGAATCCTGATCGCTAGAAAACAATAATGAAATTTTGGAATAATTGCACCCTTACAAGCCTTGTGCCCTTTACAAGAATTGTACCCTCACAAGAATTATAGGAGTAGGTGGGAGTAGGTGGGAGTAGGTGGTTGTAGGTGGTTGTAGGTAGCTGTAGGTAGTTGTAAAAGTAGGTAGGGGCTATAGTACTATTCCTACTACTAGGTACTCCGACTTACTCCCACCTACAACTACTTACACCTACTTACTCCCACCTACTCCCACCTACTGCCACAGCACTTATCACAGCCTCCAATTTTGCAAGGTTGTTCCTTGCGATCCACCAACCTTGCGATTAATTTACCCAATTGACCGACCAACCACCACCCTACATACTAGGGGGACTAGTGCAATTGATTCAGAGTTCGGGACTTTAGCGGAACGTTTTGCAGCCTTTGCGGAATACTGTAAAATAAAAAAAAGAGTTACATTATATGCTCAAAAGAGTTGTTTGCTTATAATACATATAGCTACTTACAATGTTTTAAGGGAACAAGATATTATAGTCCCCATACTAGTACCTGTAGACAGCCTGATCTCCGGAACACTGTCCCCACATAATTTTGGGTCTGTTAGTACTGTATACCTATTTGTATAAGGAGTCGCGACTTGATTTTAATGCTATATGGCTACTAGATAGAATATTCCCCACTTATAACCCTGTCACATGTACCTTATGGTGTTAAATCCTAAAACGTGCCCTACAACTATTTCGTATACCCCCCCTGGCCTGCTACGGTAAGTACCTAATTATCTACAAGCAGTTGTGCCTATGATTTAACAGCATTGAAAGTAATATTCAACTGACAATGAAAAGATTACTGAAAGATATCATCAATGACTGTGGGGATTATTCTATTCTATGTGAATGCAACAGGCAATTAAGTACTTAGTAATTGTGTGCCTCATGTACTGCTGCAGTACCTACGAGCAGAGCCTGTAGGCTAGTACCATGTCATGCAGGTGATACCCGTTGGCCCACCTAGATCAACCCCGCCATCCCACAAACTCGCGTCAATGCGCGTTAAGTGGCTGGCTGGTGCCTGCTGAATAAAGTTGGTGCAACAAGGGCCCCGCAGGCAGTACATTGCCCCGAATCTTGTTGTCACACTTTGACGCGCTCTAAAAAATGGCCTAAGACGCGATCCTCTAGTGAATAGCGCGTCTTCAGTATTTAAGTTCAGATTCTGTCTGGGGTGCATATTTCTTCTCATCCAACTCTTGCTCAACATCACCAACCCTCTACCACATCAATTAATTAATCGCCTCTTTCTGATACCCACCAACACCTTTGACATCACTGAGGCTTCTGATCATCTACACTTTTACAATAATTGTCGTACTGTCCGGATAGTGACTTGGCTTTTGACATTGTCATTCCAAGTCTTCCCCCCATTAACCCTTTTCTCTCTCTTGGATTCTCTCCGACACACGCGTCACGATGTATGTCAAGAAGCGAGGTATGTTTCTCTAGAAGCCACTCATTAATAATACAAACTAACTCAATGCTCAACAGATGGCCGCCAGGAGCGTGTCCAGTTCGACAAGATTACCGCCCGTGTATCGCGTTTGTGCTACGGACTCGACACCGACCATGTCGACCCCGTTGCTATCACCCAGAAGGTCATCTCGGGTGTGTATGGCGGTGTCACCACCGTTCAGCTTGATGACTTGGTAAGCCTTGAGGCTCTCCTATATTATACCCCGGAGGCGACGATCATCTTCTCTGACTGAGCCCCTCCCACAGGCAGCCGAGACCGCCGCCTACATGACCGTCACCCACCCAGACTATGCCATTCTGGCTGCGCGTATTGCCGTATCGAACCTACACAAGCAGACGAAGAAGCAGTGGTCGTCCGTTGTCAGCGATCTGTACCATTACGTCAATCCCAAGAACAGGACGCCGTCTCCCATGATTTCCCAGGATACGTATGCCTGCGTTATGAGACACAGAGAAGAGTTTGACTCGGCCATCGTCTATGACCGCGATTTTAACTACCAATATTTCGGCTTCAAGACCCTGGAGCGATCATACCTCCTGAAGATCAATGGGAAGATTGTCGAACGACCCCAACACATGATCATGCGTGTGGCCGTAGGCATTTGGGGAGACAACGTGGAGAAGGTTCTCGAGACATACAACCTCATGTCTCTCAAGTACTTCACTCATGCTTCTCCAACACTGTTCAATGCCGGAACGCCGCAACCTCAGCTGTCATCCTGCTTCCTGGTTGACATGAAAGAGGATAGCATTGATGGCATCTATGACACTCTCAAGACATGTGCCATGATTTCTAAGATGGCCGGAGGTATTGGCCTGAACGTCCATCGTATCCGTGCCACGGGATCTTATATTGCCGGTACCAATGGTACGTCCAACGGCATTGTACCCATGCTACGTGTCTTCAACAACACGGCCCGCTATGTTGATCAAGGTGGTAACAAACGACCTGGCGCTTTTGCCATCTACCTTGAGCCATGGCACGCGGACGTGTTTGAGTTCTTGGATCTACGAAAGAATCATGGAAAGGAGGAAGTCCGTGCTCGTGATCTCTTCCTTGCTCTTTGGATCCCGGATCTCTTCATGAAGCGTGTTGAGAAGAATGGTGATTGGACACTGATGTGTCCCAACGAATGCCCCGGTCTTGCTGATGTCTACGGCGACGAGTTTGAGGCACTCTACGAGAAGTATGAAGCTGAGAGTCGCGGGCGTCAAACAATTAAGGCCCAGAAGCTATGGTACGCCATTCTTGAGGCCCAGACGGAGACTGGAAATCCCTTCATGCTCTACAAGGATCATGCCAATCGCAAGAGCAACCAGAAAAACCTGGGCACAATCCGCAGTTCTAACCTCTGCACTGAGATCATCGAGTACTCCGCTCCCGATGAGGTTGCCGTTTGCAACTTGGCATCCATGGCTCTGCCGTCTTTCGTGGATTACAACTCCGAAAGTTATGATTTCCAAAAGCTGCACGAGGTCACCCAAGTCGTCGTTCGCAATCTCAACAAAGTTATTGACGTCAACCACTACCCTGTCCCCGAGGCACGTAACAGCAACATGCGCCACCGGCCTGTTGGCCTTGGTGTTCAGGGTCTGGCTGATACCTTTCTTGCTCTCCGTATGCCTTTTGAATCACCCGAGGCTCGCCAGCTCAACAAGCAGATATTCGAGACCCTGTACCACGCTGCTCTGACCGCATCAATGGAGATGGCAAAAGAGGAAGGTCCCTACTCTACCTACGAAGGCTCCCCTGTTTCTCAGGGTATTCTTCAGTACGATATGTGGGACGTGACTCCCTCTGACCTTTGGGACTGGGCTACTCTGAAGGAGCAGATTCAACAGCACGGTGTGCGTAACAGTCTCCTCATGGCTCCCATGCCAACTGCTAGTACTTCGCAGATCTTGGGCAACAACGAATGCTTTGAGCCTTACACATCAAACATTTACTCTCGCCGTGTCCTGGCCGGCGACTTTCAGGTCGTCAATCCTTGGCTTCTGAAGGATCTGGTTGATTTGGGCCTCTGGTCTGACAATATGAAGAATCGCATCATTTCCGAAAATGGCTCTGTTCAGAATATCCCGAGCATCCCTGCTGAAGTCAAAACTCTATACAAGACAGTCTGGGAGATTTCTCAGCGAACAGTCGTCCAAATGGCCGCTGACCGCGGTGCTTTTATTGATCAGTCACAGTCACTAAACATCCATATGAAAGATCCTACAATGGGCAAGATTACCAGCATGCACTTCACTGGATGGAAGCTCGGTTTGAAGACTGGCATGTACTATCTACGCACACAAGCAGCTGCTCAGCCTATTCAGTTTACCGTCGATCAGGAGCAATTAAAGGTAGCCGACTCAGCGGCCGCTAGACCCGGCGCGTTGAAGAAACGAGCGCCACCCTCCGGCAGCCATGTGTCCTCCCCTCAACCTACTTCTTTTTCACGGCCGATGTATGCAAAGAGGCAAGACTCTATCATCGTCAACTCCCCGCACGGAGTCCCCACTCCCAGTACCACCCCTCCCCCTCCAAGGGAGACCACAGTTGCGGAACCAGTTGTGGCGGCTACCAAGGTTTCAACCTTCAAGGCAGATGTGCCTGAGGGCGAGAGCCCCAAAGCTTTGGCAACTGAGCCTGCGGAGAACCCCAAGGCCGAGGAGCTACCAGACGCTGCCCTCGAAGGCGATAAGTCACTACAGCAGGACGAAGACAACGAAGACAAGAGCAAGGAGCGTGAGTACGACATCTACGCCGACGCAGTTCTAGCTTGTAAGTATTCCTTGTCTAGCTCTGTTTGATACTGTTCACTAATAATATCATAGGCAGCATCGAGAATCCTGAATCCTGTGTTATGTGCAGCGGTTGATAGGGTATGCATGAGACAAGGAAATGATGATGTTACGCAATGGGTGATGAGGGTATGCTAATATGTGATGAATGGGATGCATGAGCTCATTGCGGGAGAATGAAATCCTTTGCCGGGAGCGAGCCTGGAACCTGACGCCCAGTGGAACTGGAGCTCAACGCTTGCATGATCTCGGGGACCGCACTGGGACTGAAATGTTTCGCTATTTAGAGCGACTCTCATTGGGCTGGCGTATATTTATTGTTCTTTTTAGTGTAGAGTAGATTAATTACAAAGCATAGCCGCAGATCGGTATTTGTTTGCTCTTGGATAGTTGTGTTCGTCATATGATGCCCTCCCGAGAATTGCTGGGGACTGGGTGATTATGGCTCAATAAGAGAGGTGTAGAAAGATATGTAAGACTCTTCAACAATATGCATTCTCTATCTATTGCTTGTATTTTCTCCGTTGCCATCTGAACATTTTGATTACTGAACAAGCATGCTGATAACTCCAATCCTGGTTACATGGATAAGCTTAGGTACCGATCGTTATATCTTATATGTTGCAGAATCAATCATAGGCTGCCAGAATATCCGAGAACCTATCAAGTTTATAAATCAGTCATCATATTACTCACCTCCATTGAAGAACATTCATAAGCAACGATGAGAATCCTCTGTGTTCTTAGAGGACGTCATCATAATCAACCCTGTCGACTTATACCTAGGAATTAGTGATCTATTATTTGGCATGAGAACAGTCGGAAATAATATGATGAGAATATCAATAATCCAGTAGGCATCAGCGTGAATAACTATAAAATGCATCGCTCCTCTGAAGCGGCAGAGTAAAAGGAAGGATAAGAGAAGCATCAGCATCGACTCAGCGTATTAACTTAATTGCTTTCATTCAAAACAAACGAAAATGACTTCATCGCTAGCTTCCGAACTCCTCAAACGCAATGAGTACGAACAGCCTCATGGCCGGTGACTTGATATAATTATTGAAACTGACACGGAGGGCTGATGATGATTCATAGGGCCTTGTCCAAGGACCACCAGCCTGCGCCAGACTTGATGGATCTCGGGCTGGGACCGCAGAAGATGATATGTGAGTGATCTTGCTACATAGAGGAGGGCATAGAAGTAACTGACATGACAGTCTGTTGCTTCGATCCACGCGTTGATCCCGTGAAATTTCTCGGGCTCACGGACGCAGATGGTAAGTAGCTGCCGGACCCTTACGCGGCATTTACATCTTTTTTAACTCATTGAAACTACAGGTGTCCTCATCGTGAGGAATGCTTCCGGCAGCCCGGCGGGGAACATAATCGACATCGTGGCGCTCGATCGCCTCCTTGGTATCAGCGAGGTCATCGTCGTCAAGCACACCGGTGAGTGATTGATTGATTCATTAGCGTTCCGCCATCTCGGCTTCACGAAGTCACGTTATAATCACGCGCTAACAGTTTTACGAATTATGAATCGCAGACTGCGGCTCTACCTACATGACGGGCCACGATATCCGCGGTCACATAACCAAGCACAACCCCGGCCTTGCCGGGACGCTGGACGACCTCCCGGATTTGACTACCTCAGAGTAAGTTCTCCGCTGTCCTGTCCAGCAATGAAGCCATAGTGAGAACGGAACGAGATTGATCAACTGATTCATTTACTCGTGCCGTGGTGACATGAATACATGCTAATCTTTTCCTCTCTCCTCGTTATCAGCATCGTCCAGAAAACACGTGAAGATGTCGACCTCGTCAAGTTGTCCCCTCTTATCAGGAAGGAGTTGCGGGATACGGTTTCGGGCCTGCTTTACGACGTGAAGACTGGCAAGGTCAGCAAGATTGTCTAAGGGTTAGAGAGGCGGCGCGGAAGCGGGAGGATCCGTTGGGTGATGATGGTCTTGGATGTATAAGCTGAGAGTAGCGCGGAGAAAATGATTTGAGAAAAAAGGAGACTGATGAACTGTGTTTTTTTAATTGGTAGATCACGATCGACCTCGTTGCCGTGACCTTGTTGACGAAGCCCCATGCGTCAGAAGTAATCGGGTGTCCCGGACGAAGCCCTACGCCGCTCCATCAACTCCTACTTCAACCACGAGGCAAATCAGTTGTCTTGGAAAATGTGTACCAGCTTTCTGCACAAACAGTCCTTTATTGCTACCTGACCAGCGATACCGCTCGAGAACGACTATTAGTCGTTGGAGATATCACCTTTCGCCAAGCGCTATCTTGTTAATTCGGCTGCTATTACGAGATCGAGTTCGACAGAAATAGTCTGCTTTGGCTAGTCAAGGATCATTACATGCTTCTGAGAGCGTTAATACTAAGACAAATCTTAAGACCACTACCAATGGGCTTGAGTATCGCCCGAGCCGCTATCGCATCGGCAATACCTTGGTTCTGAAATATATGTTTTGGCCAAACAAGACGGATGTGGTCTTGTTGATTTCAGTCTTGATGAATGGCGCTTGATGGGCGCTGTTGGCTACCTTTATACAGATAAGGACCACTCGCTTTCTCGCTGTAATTGGCGCAAAGGCCTGGCGGACCTTATCGATAGATGGATGGATTAGATAAATCGGACACACGAAATTAGGTGCCTAGAGGTACAGGTGGCTGGCACCCAGTTCCCTTGCGTACTGTCAGATTCAGAGATTCTGGCTACCTAACAGTTATTGGTTGAAGGGCTGTATTGGAGTGTTGTTTTTGTGTAGGTCTAGGAGGTCTAGGAGCCTGTTGCAGGTGATTCTAAAGCTCTCGCTATAGTTTAATTTCCTAGCCACCCCCTGTCTAGCCACTTATAAAGCCACCTTTCCTTGGTGCCCTCCAGCCACCTTGGTGCCTTCGCCGAGTGGCTCACGGGCTCTATAGCCTGCGGCGCCGATATCCTAGATCTGACACGTACACGTGTAATTAGACCTAGGTGCCTGATATTTCTGTCTTCATTTGAACTATTGCGCTTCAATGACGACGAAGTCATGCTCACGCAGCATAGGTACTTACTTATGTTATCCCAGAACGATGTGCATATCTGTGATGTGCTATCTGTGATGAGCATGCCTGTGTATTGCGTGTTTGCCATGGCTCAGCCCCATTGCTGGGCATCCATCCATCCATTTGCCTGCCTTACGAGGCAGAATCCTGCTTCAACCTTAACCAAAGTAGGAGGGGCGATCTGAATCGATTTCTTTTGGCTTTTTTTCTGTCCTCTTGCTATTCTTATCCACTCTGACTTTCATTTACTAAATGAAGCTATCAATCCCTCCGCCAACATGCCGGGCGACCTATCCTTCGGCAGAGTTCAGGCCGGCTTGGCGCAGGCCACCCAGGACTTCACCGTTGCGGCCGCTAACTTCAACTTCGATTTCACACTCATAAAGGTCGAGGCGCCACCAGAATATCGGGATATAGCGACGATCCTTTCGCCCTCGCGTGTGCATGAAGCCGAGACAGGCCCGTTGCATACAACTGCTAGGAAATTGGGTGCTTTGTTTGAAGGAGTTTGTCCTAAGACGCCGAATCTTATCAAAGCATATGGCTTGCGTGCATCTGAGATATCCCGAGAAGTTGCGGAAATAGAGCTAAAAAAGAGACAACAGACTCAAGACAAAAACTGGATACGACTAGAATACGGAGGAATTGATGCTACATCAATATGGGCAGCTGCGACTTCTAGCAAGGCGGCTTTGCCCGTGCATCTGCTTGCATGCATTATTGCGCGAATGTGGCAGCCTGCTGAAGCTACATCCTTGTGGGCCGAAGTTATAGCTGAAAGAAAACGGGAAATCCTCGTCGGGGTCGAGCAAGGCGACTGGTTCCATCCAGGGATATCATCCGCCGTGCAGCAAGAAATTACTCGAGAGCAGTTGTCAAAGTGGGATTCTAGCACCAGAGCCTGGCTACAGTCTGCTGATAGTGTACGCCAAAAGCAGTACAAGCAATTCCTCCTCATCGCTCAGAATATCAACTTAGCTATTCACGATCAGAGTAAATCTCTGTACCCCAACATTCTTTACGTTTGGAAAACTGCGCTTTCTGCAATGGAGGGTCTTATCTTGGGCCGTCCACACGTTGTCCGGGACGCTCCGGTTCTGCTCGGTCTATCTGCATGGCACATCTTCCCAGACATGGTAGTATTCGACGGTCAATCGGGAAGCACAACGGTGCAAATGAAAGATGCCCTATTCAAAGAGGGGGGGGGGGGGGGATCCTGTCCCTAGGTTTCTCTGATCCTGGACCTCGCGAGCATCAAGGTGTATACTGGTCCTTGTCACTTGCACATCACACTTTCTATGGCAAACCGACTTTGCAGACTCGGCGGCTCGATTCGGACGGGTCACGATTATCTCTGGACGAGTTCATACTAGTGTGTATGGGGAGTCTTCTAAGCTCGTGGGGGATTCCCACTCAGGAGGCTGGGACAGTATTCAGAATCATTCAAGCCATCTCAGCTATCACACCCAAGCCTGATGATTCAGTAAAGGCCGGTCCCATACATTCAACGCGTGTTATGAATGGCCCATTTAAGAGCTATCATGATGGTGACAAGCAGGCCGTACTCGCTCTTTCACTTGGTCGTCGGCGACCTAATTTTATTCCTGCCGAAATATCGGAGGAACGGAGACCTTTGTTCAAACTAACTCATCTCCCAACACTGTTATGTCTCCTTCGCAAGACGGATCATAAGATCCAGCTATTACGACGTTTAGCATCCAGAGTGACAGGGTTGGACCACGAAAATAGTATCATTCTCTGCTTCACTTTAGCAGATAGTAAGCGAGATGTCGTATTCGCTAGTGCCGGAGCTAAAATACTGGAAGACCAACATAGTAGGGCTACCAAGAAACGTGGAGCGAGACACCGTCGATGGATTGAGCGCCCAACAAAAGCTTATGAGAAAGCCAAGGCTATCAGGATCTTTGAGGAAAACCTCATCGCCGCCATCCACACAGACCCCACGCATGACCCCGCAACTTGGGAGCAGCTGTTTCAGCAGCAATCAGCCCTACCGGAATCGAATGAGAAGTTGAATGCTATCGGAGTAGATTCTTCCAACAGTAGCCATCATGAGCATGTCCAAGGAGACCTGTCGCCCGACAAGTTCTATAACGAATATCCTGAGAGCGTTCAACGCAAACATCGTCACGAGACAGTGGAATACCTGGAGAGCGACAACCCCTTCCAAGGTAATACTGCACCTTGGTTTCATGATACTCTGACCGAAACCGTCACTTTTGAATCTTCAAACGGGTCATATGGATATTTGGTGGGTCAGAGGGACGACTGTGAATCTACAACTTATTACCCAATATGCGAGCACGCGTCATTGTATTGTCGAGGCTATGGCAACTCTGAAGATTCTCCTCGAGATATCTCTGTTCTAGAATTGACTTACGAGGACGTGCTGTGGTGTTTTGAATCCGGCCTAGTTTCCTCCAGACGCCTATGGAGTGCTCTGAGGCTGGAGCAGGCTTTCGGGTTTTTAAGAGTCTTGTCGGCCATATATTCAAATTATGAACATCTTGCGGCGTCTGGTGCGACGATCTGCTCAGCCATAGTCGACCTTCCTTTTCAGCCACCAATTTTGGATTTCTCCGACAAACCGATAGATTGGCCCAACGCGGCTGACAACCTTAAAGTCACTCGCTACTCAATCATTGGCCTTATTGGGTACTTCGAAACCGCACACAACGTTGTCAATGGCTTGCAAGACGACTCTATGGTTATAGGCCTGAGCGGCGGAGACTCAATCTTCGTCTCTAGCAAGGTATGCATATCTCGGTAGTCACGATCCCGAGAAATTAGAACATATTGAATTGGACAGCTAATCTCTAGCTTCGGTATAGCTAGTCAACGATCCCGGAGCCAAGTGTTCTGATCACAGCTTTACACGAATTCTCGGAAACACCGGCCACCCCGGCTTCTCTATCTTGACTACCTACACTGTTACGGTATTAAACCAGCACTAGGTACACGGGCTATATACAAGGTATATAAGCTAACTAGAGATAACTAAAAGTAGCAGATAAAACTTCTCTTTTTATATAATAATAATAAGTTTATACTAGAGTTACTAGCAGTTAGTACTATAATAGTTTATTATACCTATAAAATTAAATAAATTATTTTAATTAAGTATACTAAAACTAATAAATATTAACTATAGTAATACTATAGATTTACTATTATTACTAAAGGCTTATATACCTTTTAAAATACTATAGCAAATATTTATATATTTTAACCTTGTTAATAGATTTTTAATTTTAATTAACGCTATTTTTAATACTAGAATAAATATTAAAGAACTGCTAAATACTTTTTTTTATTTTTCTATTATAGCAAAAAACTAATTATGCTGCCTTTTTAAAATACTGTTAACTTATATTTAAGCTATTAGTAGTAATATATAAATACTTTAAAAACAATTTATAGCTTTAAATAAACAAAAAATTAATATTATTAAAAACTTAAGCTATATTTAAGCAAAGTTAATATAATTTAGCAACTTTAATAGCACTATATTTATTATAAGTAAAACTTTTAAAAAAAACTTATAAAAAGTTTATAAAAAACTAAAAAAAAAGAATACCTAGCTTAATAATATAGTAGCAATTATAAAGCAATTATAATAAAGTTTATAAAGCAAGACTATAAAGTAGGCAAAATTAAAACAATAGCTTATTATAACTATAAAAGCATATAATTGCTTACTTATTACTATTACTTTAGCGCCGCTTTTATAACTATTTAATATAAATTTTGTTTTACTTTTTAATACTTTAGCTATTTTGCTTATTTAAGTTATACTGCTAATAAATTTAAGCTAAATTAGCGCTATATTGCTTAATAGTTAACTTAAAGCTAATAAGCTATCTATATTTAATAAGTCTAAAATAAACTTAAGCAAACAATAAATAAAATATACTAACTAATAATTCTTAATTAAAGTAAAATTAACTATAAATTATAAATTTTATTTAATAGCTTTTAAATAAATATTTTATACTTATAATTAATTAAATAGCTTAGCTTACTTTTATATTTAATTATATATTAAAGAAATAATAAATTATTTTACTAACTTAAAAGTTTAAACTAATAGTTAGTATAACTATTTAAATATACTTAAATTTTTTAATATAGCTTATATTATAGTAAATATATTTGCAAAAGCTACTAAATAGTTTAAAAACTATAAATAAAGTATTAAACTTTTTGCTAATTTTATTTTAAAGTTTATTTGCTTTATTAATAAAAGCAAATAAACCTTAGTTTAATAAGTAGCTACTTTAAAATTTAAAGTTAGTAAGCTAATTTAGTTTATAGTATTAGTATAAACTACTTACCCTATAAATAACAATATTAATAAATAAATTAACTTGCTTTAAACGCTTTTTAATAATATTGTAGACCTAAATTTCTAAAATAAAAAAGCTAGCAGCTAAAGCTTAAATTTAACTTGTTTAACTATTAATACTTTTATACTAGCAGATCTAAAAAACCTTATAGTTTTTAACAAGTTAAATACTTTATTTAAGCAGTAAAAACTACTATTTATTGCAAAAAAAGCAAAAAAGAAGCAAAAAAAACGTTACCGATATTATAAAAAGTTTAAATACTTTATACTATAGTATTTTTATACTTTTAAAAAGCTATACCTAGTACTTATAGTAACTATAGCTGCTATAGCAAGTATACTAAAAAAAAATTAACTTTTAGCTTTAAATATAACTAAAAGTATTACTAAAAGTTCTTAAAAAAAAAAAATTAAACTTATATATATAATTTATAAGCCCTAATATATTTTTAAGTTTTTATATAAATATTTATAATATTAATTAGCTACTAGCTTAATATTAAATACTAGTTAATTTAAAATGTTTTCTTTTTAGTTTTATTAATACTTTTTTTATGCAAAAATATAACCTTGCTATAATAAATAACTCTTATTTAAAAGTACTTTATTTAGCAGATAAAACTATAGCTAAAATAGTTTCTAAATATTATTTAATTTAATATATTATAGCTATATATATAAAAAAACTTTTCTTATATATATAGCTACTTAATAATACTAATATTATCTTAAAACTACTTTAGCTTTACTATTATAACTTATAAATTAATTAATAAAAAAAAATATTATAATTAAAAGACAAAATAGCTATAAAAATACCTTATATTTAGCCTTTCTTATATAAGCTTACTACTATATTATTACTAGTAAACCTAAAGCTTTTTAATTTAGAAAAAATCTTAGTTTAAATGCTAGCAGTACTTAACTTTTTTTTATTTTATAAGCAAAAAAGTACTTTTATTAAAATTATACTTTTATTAAAGTTTTATGCTTTAATAAACTTATTTTATATAATTAAAACTATAGCTAAAAGTAATACTAATTATTATTTAGTTAAAGTATTAGCATTAAAAACTCTTACTATAGTATTATAAAGTATACTTACTAAAAAAAGCTTTTAAAATAATATAACGCTTTTATTTTACTTTTATACCTACTATATATAAGTAAAAAAAGTACTATAGTTTTAAAAGGTTTTTAAAAAAAATATTAATAAGTTTTTAAAAAATAAAAAACCTTTTTTAAAAAAAAACATCTTTAAAAAGCTTTTAATAAAGTATTATAACCTTATTAATAAACTAATTACTATTTTATTGCTTTTTTAACTATAAAATAGATTTAATGCTTAAAATAACGCTACTAAATATATAGTTACGCTTTATATTACTTAAAGAACTTTTAGTTATTTAAAAATACTTAAATAAACATTTAGCAAAAAGGTTTATTTAAGCTAGCATATTGTTAATAGTAGTACTTATACTACTGGCTAAAAAACCTAGTAAAAGTATTTATATATACGTTAACTATAAAAGCTTTAACAATATTATTATTAAAAATTAGTACTTAATCTTTTTAATCTATAAAATATTAAATATTTTATATAAAGCTAAAATATATACTAAACTTAATATTATAGCAGCTTTTAATTACTTTTATATTACTTTTAAAAATAAGTAAAAAATAGTATTTATTACTAAGTTTAGCCTTTTTAAATACCTAGTTATAAATTTTGGTATAATAGAAACGTTTAGCTTTTTTTAATACTATATTAATAATGTATTATTTGATATTTTAGACTAGTATGTTATAGCTTATTTAAATAATATTTTAATTTATAGCAACTTAAAAAAAAAATACCGGCAATATATCCGCAAAATATTATAAAGGCTTATTTATATAAGCTTAATTATAAATATTAAAAAATATAAGTTTAATATTACTAAAACAAAATATTTAGGCTTAATTATATTAATAAACAGAATTATAATAAACTTTAAAAAAGTAGCTGCAATTTTTAGCTAAAAGGTACTTCTAATACTATAAAACCTTTAACGTTTTATTAGCTTTATAAATTATTATTAACGGTTTATTAAAAGTTTTTCTTTTTTAGTCTAACTATTTATTAAACTAATAAATAAGGAGCGATAGCTTAAATAGCTTATAAAAAAAGAATTATACGCTTTTAAAGCGCTAAAAAAATCTTTTACTACTGCTTTAATTTTAACTTATTATAACTTTAGCTTATAAATTATTATTAAAGTAGATATATTAAATTAAGTATTAGGTAGCATTTTATATTAAACTAATAAAAAAGAAAAATACTACTTTATTACCTTTTTTTCCATAAAATATACTTTAGCTAAATATAACTATAAAATATATAATAAAAAATTACTTGCTATTATTAAAGCTTTTAAAAAATAGCGCTTTAAACTATAAGGCTGCAAAAATATAGTTAAAGTAGTTATAAACTATAAATAATAGGCATGCTATAAACGTTAGCAAAGCTTACATAATCTTAGCTAGGCCTACTATAAATAAGTAAATATTTTTTATTTATTAGATAAAAAAAAGGTAATAATTTTTATATTACTATTTATACTTTTTTTGTTTATTTTATTAAATAACTTTAAATTGCTTATAATAAGTAATACTTATTTACTTAAGCTAAAACTAATTATTTTTTATTACTTATAAAAAGAAAAAACTTTTAAATATAATATAGTTAATATTATAACTAATTAAAATATTATAAAAAATAAAGTACTACTTTTTATAATAACTTAATTATTACTAATAACTTTATATTAAAAGTAAAATGCTATAAAAAATAAAAGTTAGTAGTATTATAAAAACTAATAATTATAGTATTTTAATTATATTTAAATTATTTTAAAGTTAAAGTAACTAAAGTTTAGCTATAAATAATAAAATAACTTAAATAAACTTTAAGTAACTACTTATTATTAAGTAAATATATAACTTTATTTAAAAAAACTTTAATTATTTAAAAGTTATATATAAATCTAATTTATATAAAAATATAATTAATAAAATTGTTATATTTAATACTAATAATAACAACTTTAAAAAATTTATAAAATATAATATACTAGTAAAAATTATAGCACTATTAAACTAAAATATAAGAAAAAATAACTTTAATAAAGTATATATAATAATATAAAAACTTATTAAAACAATTATTTTTATAAGAAAACATAATAAATATATATTAAATAAGTTTTTAAAACATATTAAAGCGGCTTTAAAAGCAAAAACTTAGATATACTAGCTTAAAAAAAAAATAAGTATAATAAACTTAAAAATAGTTAAATTATTTAAAAATATAAAACTAAAGCTAAATATAGCAAGCTAAAATAATAGCTTTAATAATAAAAACTTAATACTAGCTTAAATTAATTTATTAGTAGTTAAAAAGCTTTAGTTGCTAAATAATATAATTGTTTAAATAAAGCTATATATATAGCTATTACTAAAAATATTAAATTTAGCGCTAAAAAAAACAAATTTAGTAGCTAAACTAAAAATTATTTTTATTAATATAAGCTATTTTTACTTTAATATATTAAAAAATATTACTAAAAGCTATATAATTTATTATAATAGCAAATTTTTTATTTATATAAATATTTATTTTTAAGTTATATAACTAAAAAAATAAAATAATATTTTAAAAAAAGCTAACTTTATTGCTAATAAAAGTTAAACTTTTTTTAAAAGTAATACTTTTTAATAATAATTATAATAGCTATTAAAAATAAATTAGCAAAGTTATAAAATAACTATTATAACTTTTATAAAAGCTTTAAAAAAGAAATAGAAAATATAATTAAAAAAAGCTAATAAATAATTTTTAAAAAATAAATATATTATAAAAAATATTGCTAAAAGCAACTTTATTAAAATATATACTATAAATATTTTTAAGTATAAAAAAACATAAAGTAATATTTTAAATAACTAATTACTTATTAAACTATAAAACTTTATTTTACTAAAGCTTTAAAAACTTATACTAAAACTAAAAAATTATTTAATTTTAGTTTACTTAAATAAGCTAAAAAATAAGCAAACAATTTTAATAAAAAAAGTATTAATAAATAATAGTAAAACTAAATACTTTTACTAAAATAAAAATAAAAACAACCTTAATAGCATAAATATTAACTAGTTTTAGCTTAATTTAAAATAAAGCAAAAATAACTAAAATAAACTATAGTAAAAATAAATATAATAACTATAGCTATATTAACAAAATA